>CAUYUJ010001884.1:42500-95937 GCA_963575745.1 Prorocentrum cordatum | reverse complement strand
GAGCTTAAATCACAATCCAGGTTGAACTTGAGACTGTGCGACAACGCCGTGCGCGCATCTAAGCGATGACGATTAAAGGACGTCCCCCCCTGGAGGGAGCTACGGGGGGTACTCGCTTAACCATGATTACATAGTGAGCGCCCATGATGGGCCATCTGCGGGCTCAAAAACGCGTCGCGATTCGAACAAACTTCTTGCGACTGCAAACACTATCGGAAGAGAAAGGAGGCAGCGGAGGCGGAGATGGAGGGACAGCAGCGGCAGCACGCGCCCGCGCCTCAATACCCTCAGCAGCAGGAATCATCAGACGACGAGATACCACCCACATCCCAAGAGGACTCTGATCGGAAGTACCAGTCCCACTAGAAACTATCCGATCCCCTCTGCGAAGAAGACGCGATACCATCACCATTCCCATAGGGAATCTGAGACGCTACACGCGAGGAAGACGACTGACCAGCACCATTCCCAGCACTATCTGGGACCCCTCTGCGCAGAAGACGTCAAGCTTCGAACTGGTCGATGGCCAGCTGTAAGATCCTCTCGGTGTTCGAACGAGGCGCTATCCCTGGCTTCAGCTCCCCTCCCAGCTGCGTCATGCACGCAATGAAGACCATGGTCAGATTCAGGTGCGCGAGCGAGAAGGTGATCTTCGCATGGCCTCCTTTCAAGGCGAGGGACACGCGAAACGAGCGAACAAGAAGATTGAACTCCGCCAGGTCGGCGATCGCATCGATCTTGCCCTGCTGCTCGGCCCAGCTTTTCTGGTTCGCTGCGCCCACGGCCACTCCTGTGTCGACGATCTTCTTGCAAACGACTAGGAATATCTGAATGCATGCGGGCCCTATGCTGACCTCTGGCAACGCATCTTGGCTGCCTCTGTGGCATAGGCGCGGTCTCCTTGAAGCGCTGCCGTCACGACGGGAGCGGTCTCGTCGATCAGCATCGTGCTGAACTCCGCTGCTGCCGGGGCTCGGATCTGGAACGGGTTCCCGAGCACTGCGCGCACGATTACTAGGGGAACAAAAAGTGAGATTATAGCCGGAGTGCAGTATCCCTCAAACAGGGTTTTTAAACCCACTGCGGTTTCCAAGGTCGATTGCGTGCCCGTTCAGTGCGGCCAGAAGCGCAGCAGCGGGAGGCGGGAGGCGGGATGAGGGAGGCGGGAAGAGGAGCCAGGCGGGAAGCGGGAAGAGAGGGAGGCGGGAGAAGGAATGAGAAAGGTTGTGATTGGAGCCCGTGTGCTACGGAACGTCTCAGGCAGAACGGGCCAGACCATCTCGCGCGCAACATCTTCGAGCTTCGCATTGTGAGGATGGCTCAAGCGAAACGGGCCGGACCACCTCGCGAGCGACATCTTGGAGTTCAGTATTGGAAAGATGTCTCAAACGAAACGGACCGCACAACCTCTCGCACACGTTCTGACAAGTCCACGTCGCACTCGCTTCCCGTTAGGTCCTCTCCTGCAACTCGCTTCCTTCTCCCTCCTCCTCCTCCTCCTTCCTCCTCCTGCCTGCTCCCTCATCCACATCATCCTCCTCCTCCTTCTCCCTTCCATCTCCTTCTCCTCCTCCTCCTCCTCCTCCTCCTCCTCCTCCTCCTCCTCATCCACCTCCTCTTCATCCCAAACGGCATCTCGGAGCCCAAAGTTGCGAGGATGCCTCTAGCGTAACGGGCTGGACCACCTCGCGCACGGCATCTCGGACCCCAGAGTTGCGACAAAGTCTCGGGCGAAACGTGCTGCGAGAAAGTCTCGGGCGAAACGGGCCGGACCACCTCGAGCGCGGCGTCTCAAAGCTCCGAATTGCGGGGGCCTCCAGGGGCCTCCTGGGGCCTCCTGGGGACCTGGGGTTTCCTCCTGGGCCTCCTGTGGCCTCCTGGGCCCCACCTGGGGCTTTCTGAAGCCTCTTAGGGCTCCCAGGGGGGGATATCTAACATGTGGCCGTCTGGGCCCACCAAAATGGGGCGGGGGCCACAAGAGCAGGAAAAATCAACGAATCGACACCGGATGTGTATTAACTTGACACGTTCTGATAGGGGGCCTCCTGGGGCCTCGTGGGAGCCTCCTGGGAATCTCTTGGGGACCCCTGGGGACCCCTGGGGCCTGTCCTGGGCGTCCTGCGGCCTCCTGAAGCTCTCTGGGGCCTCCTGGGATTCCTAGGGTCCCAGGGGGGATCTGTAACATGTGGTCTTCTGGGCCCACAGGCTGGACCACCTCTTGCGCGGCATTTGGGAGCTCAGAGTTGCGAGAATGTCTTGTGCGAAACGGGCCTGACCACCACGCGCACGGCAGAGCTCAGAGTTGCGAGGATGTCTCAGGCGAGACACGGACCACCTCGCGCAGGGCACCTCAGAGCTCAGAGTTGCGAGGATGTCTCAAGCGAAACGGGCTGGACCACGTCGCGCGCGGCATCTCCGAGGTCAGAGTTGCGAGGATGTCTCAGGCGAAACGCGCCGGATCACCTCGCACACGGCATCTCAGAGCCCAGAGTTTGGAGGATGTCTCAAGCGATACGGGCTGGACCACCTCTCGCGCGGCATCTGGGAGCTCAGAGTTTGGAGGATGTCTCGCCGCCGGACCACCTCTCGCGCGGCATCTGGGAGCTCAGAGTTTCGAGGATGTCTAAAGCGAAACGGGCCGGACCACCTCTCGCGCGGCATCTCGGAGCCCAGAGCTGCGAGGATGTCTCAAGCGAAACGGGCCGGACCACCTCGCAAGCGTCATCTCGGAGCCCGGAATTTAGAGGATGTCTCGGGCGGAACGGGCCGGACCACCTCTCGCACGGCACCTCGGGGCTCAGAGTTGCGAGGATGTCTCAAGCGAAACGGCCCGGACCACCTCTCGCGCGGCGTCCAGGAGCGCAACTTTTCGAGGATGTCTCAGGCGAAACGGCCAATCCCGGCCAACTCAGAAACGAGAGTTGTGAGGATGTCTCAAGCGAAACGGCCTGGATCATTTGATTTTTGTGAGGATGTCTCTGCTCCCCTTTCCCTCGGCCGGAGTTCGTTTCTGTCACAACAGCACCCCGTTCAGCAAGCTGTTTGAAGAATAAACATAGAAACTCGGATGTCCGCGCGGATTTCTCGGATCGGCGGCGCCGGAGGCGCCGCCGGGGGGCCCCAGCGCCGATCCGAGAAATTCGCGCGGACCTCCGAGTTTTTATGTTTATGCCACTGAGCTGGGCGTCCTCGGGAGGAAGCTTCGTGGTGGCGTCCTGCGGCAGGCCGTATGCTCTGCCGAGCGCCTCCATCAGCGCCGAGCCGCCGTGTCCCTGTCCCGTTCCTGACCCCTGGCCTTCGCCGTCGCGGCTGAGGACGCGGCTCGGCGCTGCCACGACGAGCGCCTCTGGTACGGGCTCCACGCGCTCGGGAAGCTGCTGCTGATTCAGAGCGGCCTCGACCCTTCTCCCTGGCCTGAGAGCCCGCGCGCCCCTTCGAGCGCGACCTGGCGCCTGCTGCTTCGAGCTGCTCGTCGGATTGTCGGAACGTTGCCGTCCCGCGACCGTGCGGCAGAGTGGATGGGCACCCGCGGCGCGTGAGCACGAAGATGCCTCGAAGGCTCGGGCAACGTGCTAAGCGGGCCCTCGGTCATGCAGCAGCAGTCCGTGCAACTGCCTCCGAACAGCGATCCCACAGTGAGAGAGGCAAAGGGGCAATCCAGGGACTCGAGCTGAATGATGGGCTGCTGATATGGGGAGGCCTGGGCAACGCAGCATCCCGAGAAGGTGGCCTGGACGAGGTGCTCCTGGGCGATTCGACGAGTCCTGAAAGTTTGCAGACAGAAAATGCATTGGTTGGTCACCGTAGCCGTGTGCACCAACGAACGGCACCCATGTCCATCGTCCTGGGAGAACCTCTGGTGCGCTAGTAGAGCCCTTCTAGTGCTGAAGGCCCTACCGCATTCGACGCCGGCGGAGTTCCGCAGCTCGCACCTCCAGATCGGGACCGGTGGGGGAGGGACCTCAGGAGCGCCAGAGGGAGCAGGGGCAGCGGGTCCATAGAGCCCAGGGAGAGGTGGGATAGCCACGGTCTTTGCTGCAGCCCGAAGAAGCCCAGGATCCAGGGCAAGAAACCGTCCTCTGATGTCCTCGTCCAGAATCGGATCCCTAAAAATTGAACGCCTCCAGGGTTCGAGCGACGAGTCCGGCACCATGAGGAGCTCCTCCATATCCTCGGCCTCTGAGCGCGTCCCAAGAGGCGCACGATGCCCTGGGCGAACCTCCGAGCGCACGGGCTGACCTTGGGACGAAGGGTGCCATTGTCGAGCACCGTGGGGGTCTCTTCGAGTGGGAGCTGTCCTAGAACTGCAGCTGTTTCCTGAGGATGACAAGACGGACGAGCGATCCATCTCAGATATGTACGAAGCCTGCGAACTCGAAGTTCGACTCCTGACGGCGCAACTCCCACTCGGCGAAGGACGACCTCGTCAGTGAGGGCTCGGTATCGCAGCACGTTCTGAGAAGACTCGTCAACTAGTGGCTCACCGTCATCCCCTAAGACCGCGATCTTGGCGCACGAATCGCTTCCGAGCAACTTACGAGCGAAACCGAGAAGCACTCGATCAAGCCTGGACTCCTGCGCCTCAGACAGGTCAGAATAGTGAGACCAGACAAGAGAGCACCTTGTACGACAGCACCGAATATCGTCCTCGTGAACCTCCATTCCCGATTGCGAGCCCCAAATCTCCCCGTGGAATAGTATCCCCTCCTGCATGCCAGAATCCTTCTCCTGAATTCTCCTTGCACTTATCCATTGATGGCTTTCTGGACCCCCAGCGCAATACTGTCGAACGAGCCTGCACCGAGATCCTGATCTTCCCCCCGAACAGCGCAGCCGCGTGAGAATGGGCCCCTCGACCGACGAAGGATGGCGATGCCGTGCTTCTGCCAGCATTGTGAGCAGAATCCTCTATCATGAGGTGCAGCCTGGAGGCCAGCATGCGCCACGTTGAGCGTGACCACATGATTCTTGCTAGCATGTTCGGCATAGATACGTCTCGAGAGGTCAGACCAGGAGGACAAACGAGGCGCAGCCGCGGAAGAGAGAGACGGCCCGGCGAGGCGCAACGGCGCGGCAGCCAGGCAAAGAACGAGCAGGGCAACGCCAAGTGGGGGAGCGGCGGGCCCAAGGCGCAGGCGGGACGATGGAGAAGGGCGACGGCGGCGAACGCCAGCCGGAGGCGGGAACGCAGGAAGGCCACGCCCAGTGGGGGAGCGGCGGGCCAAGTGGGGAGAACGGGTGGGCCCCGAGGCAGCGAGCCATCTGGGCAGTAATCGACAGCGTCGAGGTGCCATGGGGGCAACAGCGGCCAGACACCGGTAGCCGGCGCTGGGGAGGTGGCCAGAAAACCATGCAGATGGGGGGGGGGCACAGGCAACGTAGCCAGTGTCGCCCGGCCAGCGAGGCACGGCAAGGGCCAGCGGGGTGCCACAGGCAGCGCCTGGACAAAACCTGCAGAAGGCCGGCGCCACAAGAGGAGGGGGGCGGCGGCGGCGCAGGGCACCCCAAGGCAGGCCGGAGGGGCGGCCCGGAGGTCACGAGCGGGCGGCAAAATCAGCCTGCTGCGACAGGGCCCACCCAGAAAGGCGGCGGCGGTGGGAACCGGCCAAGCGCCGGTAGCCAGCGAGACCCCGCGCATGGGCGTGAGAGTGCCACCTGGCGTGGAACCGACGTCGGCGGCTGCGGGAGGAGGCAAGCCCCGAGCGAGAGCTGGAGGCCTGCGGGAGGGGCACCGCGCAGGTGCACGCTTCGCCCCCCACACAAGAACGTCATCACTCGTACCTCGCTCTTTCCGTTATTCAGAGCCTCCAGCCCGAAGTCGCTGCTATATCGCACACAGCACTACAGCTACGTAGTCAACAAAACCTGGAATCCGCCGAACACGTCAATCGAACTTAAAGTGTTCGATCAGGTCAGCCCACGCCTTGCGCCCGTCCACTTTTCTACATAATGCCGCGTCTACCCTCTCCCCCATTTTCAAGCACCTCCACCTGGAAGAGCCCATGCCGGTGTAAATCCTCCACTGCTTGAAGATCTTGGGGGCTTCTTGCGGGTCACTTGCTTGCATCGGTGTAACTGTTGCAGCGTGCAATGTGTCGAGTATCTTTTTGCGAGGAAGTCCCAGGCGATTCCTCCAGTTTGAAAACGACCCACCTTCCATCTGTGTAATTGTTGGATTTGTTTAGACGACTGTTCGCGGCGCAAACGAGAGAGCCCCATTCGAAAAGGAGCTGCCATACATCCGTGTAACTGTCGGATTTGTTTCAGAGGAGTGTGCGCGGCAAGGCAACATCCCCATTTTGACAAGGAGTTGTCATCCATCCGTGCACTTGTTGGAGTTGTTTGAGACGATTGTGCGCGGCGCCAAGAACGAGCCCCATGTTGTCAAGGAGCTGCCGTCCACCCGTGTAACTGTCGTATGTGCTTCAGACGAGTGTGCGCGTCGCAGACGCGAGAGCCCCATGTTGAAAAGGAGCTGCCATCCATCCGTGCATTCGTCGGATTTGCTTCCGACGGGTGTGCGCGCGGCGCCGGAGCGAGAGCCCCCGCTCTGAAAGCGGCCCGTGCTCCAGCCGTGCAGCTGCTGCACTCGAGGATGGGGCTGTGCGCGGCGTCAGGGCGAGAGCCCCATTTGGGGAACGACACGCCCTCCATCCGTGCAGCTGCGATGTTGTGGGCTGGATGTGTGCGGCTGCAGGGCGAGAGCCCCGCTGTGGAAACGGCCCGCCCTCCTTCCGTGCTGCTGCTGCAGGTGCAGTCCTCGAGAGCGTCATGGGCAAGGCTGTCTCGGGCGAAGCGCCGGGCCCGCGACAGGGATGAGGTATTCATAAGGAAGTGGGGCAGTTATGCTTTTCATTGAGGGGGGGGGCGGGGGCCCCTAGACCCTCCCTGGCCCACGGGTGGTTCCGCCTTGGAACTCTGGTCGGGGCGCGCTCCGGGGCAGGGATTCTTCGGGGGAGCAGGGCCCAGCCCCCAGAGTGCAGACGATGTGATTCTGTCAGCCCGCGGGTCCCACAATTCCCGACCGGTTCCCCAGGGGCAGGTTCTCGAAAACGCCCCCCCCCCCCCCCCCCCAGAAGCCGAAGTTCAGGACGTGAGAACGGATGGATCAGCGGGGAGGGCGTCACTTCCCGTCGTGCAAGCCAGACCTTCTGGGACTGAAACTTACAAGGGATCCGAGGTCGCCAACAAAAAAGCGACATCGTGAGAAATCACGACAGGCGTCCCCGACCCCATCTTGCAGCGGCATGACTCGAGCCAGATCGATCCGTGATGGTCCTGGGCTCGGATATCAGGCGAAGATGCTTGTTGCGGAACAAAACAACGCCTGGGTTTCAGGCTTGCTGCCGCTCCCGAGGAGCCAGAGTGTACTTCATGCCTGGAGCTGTCGCACTCAGTCTTCCCTCAGCATGCAGGTGCATTCTGCGGCTCCTGGAGCCAGACATGCGATGTCCTGATTCTTTCAGTACGAGGTCCCCGGAAGTTCCGACCCGTTTCCCACGGACGGTTTCCATCCCGAGTCTTTTTTGTTGACGATCCCGGGGCCCGGTAAGGGACCCCAACGGCCGAAAATTGAAACAAATTGCCGTCCTGACTGTTTTCAGGACGCTGCATGTCTGGGGAGCTGTGTACCCCAGGGCAGTTCCAGAGCGGCACGAGGAGCCCTGAGATCCGAAGTTGTGAAAACAGTGCAGCGTCGAGAAAAATCACGACTGGACCCCTGGACCCCATCTTCATGCGGCATCTGTTCGAGCCGGTTCGATCTGTGATGGCCCCTGGGCCCGAAACCCAGCGAAAATGAGCGTTGCGAAAGAGTTGCCGCGCCCGGATCTTCCGGTAGGCTGCGCCCACCCTGTGCCAGGATCTTCTGACCCCTTGGCCTGCGAGCCCCCTCTGGCGCGCTCTGCTCCAGGGGCCTCTGTGCCGGCACCTCGCCTTCGCCTTCGCTCAGGGCGCCGCGCGCCAGGCCAAGGGTCCTGGGGCCCGGGGCGGCTCCCTAGACATCCGACGCTATGAGTCTGGCAGGTACCTCTGGGCTGCCCAGGGGAGCTTCCTTGCAGGTACCTCTGGGCTGCCCAGGGGAGCGTCCCTGCAGGTACCTCTGGGCTGCCCAGGGGAGCGTCCTTGCAGGTACCTTCGGGCTGCCCAGGGAGGTTTCTGAATCTGCGGCCCCAGAGGTCTCTACCCCCCTGAGAGCCGGGCGTCGCTTTGTTTCCGCGCGGGGTGTTTGCGCTCGGTTTCGGGCGCCGGGGCCATCATCAGACCGGCTGTGACATGCAGCAGAAAGATGGTGTCTATGGGTTGCGGCGAGGATTCCCGCGATGCTGCAATTTCTCTGCGACGGTGGATCTCCGGGACTGCGCGGCACCAGTGGCCCCGACCCCTTTCCCCAGCCGGTAGATTCGCGCCCGGGATCCATCTTTGTTGGTCCCGGGGCCCGTCAAGCTGCCCCCAGAGGCCGGACTCGTGGGAACCAGCTTGGGCTGCCGTCGGAGGTCGGGGCTTCCCTGCCTGGTGCTCCGCCGTCGTGATTGTGTCAACGCGTGGATCCCTGGACGTCCCTGACCCTTTCCTCCAGGCCTCCTAGATGGGGTCGGCGTAGATGGGGTCGGAGGATCGGGCTGCATCGGCGATGCATCGCCGATACGGCTCGATGTGGAGCCCGATTTGCTTCACGCGGACGTCGCCGATGCATCGCCCACGTCGACGATGCATCGCCGATGTATCGGCGATGCGGCCCGGTCCTCGGACCCTATTTCCCCAGGGCTGGTTTTCCGTCCCCAGTCGTTTTGCCGTGTCACGCTTCGCTAGGGGCTGCTTATACAGTCAACCCGCATGGTAAGGATGGGCAACCTTCCCAAGGGTGCCGTCGCATCCTTGCCTCCTCGGTCCATGCTTGGCCACTTTCGTGGTCCGCGCCCCGCTCGGACAAGCTTCGAAATGGGCGTCCAAGGCCCTTGCACCCTTATCGCGCATCCTTACGATTCGGGTCGTCTGTAGTGGTACAGTCGGGGCGCTGAAGAAGGAACCCTTTTAGTTGGGGAGGGGCTCCGTGTTCCTTGATTGTGTCACAATTGATTTTAGGTTGTCCTTAGGTTTTCGATGGGAAATCGAAGTTCGACTTGTGGAAAACAGGGGCCTCGTTCCTTATTTAGGGTTCCTTAGGTCAATGCCCCGACTGTAACAGAGAAAACCACAGAGGGTGGGAAGCCACAGAGGAGTCCCACACGGGGGGGGCGCGGGGCCCTGGACCACCAGGCCCGGCAGCCGTTTCGCCCAAGATTTTCCGCACAATGTACTGAGGAAGCGCCCTCTCGCCTCGATGGAAGCTGAATTTGTTCGGCGTCACCCCAGCATACCAAGTACGATGTGTTCGTCGCCCCCCATGGGCGACGCGCGCACCGAGAAATCTTATAGTATTTGCGTCGTGGCGGGTGCTTTCTGGCCACACCGCTCGGGAAACGACATGCTACAATATGGGTATACCATATGTTCGGGTCGGACGCGCGCCTCCATATATATATATGTATGCATGTATGTATGTCTGTCTGTCTGTCTGTCTGTCTGTCTGTATGTATGTGTGTATGTATGTATGTATGTATGTATGTATGTATGTATGTATGTATGTATGCATGCATGCATGTATGTATGTATGTATGCATGCATGTGTGTATGTATGCATGTATGTATGTATGTATGTATGTATGTATGTATGTATGTATGTATGTATGTATGTATGTATGCATGTACGTATGTATGTATGTATGTATGTATGTATGTATGTATGTATGTATGCATGCATGCATGCATGCATGCATGCATGCATGCATGCATGTATATATATATATATCGATGTGTATATATATACATATATATATACAGTATTTGTATTTCTCTGTGCGTCCCATTTTTGGTTCAGACGGCCACGATCTCTTTTGCACAGAATGCACTGATGTGCGCCTGGCCGTGCTCTCGCCCCTGTGCGGCTGCATGGCCCTGTCACGACCTCGCATTCCCCGACCCGTCTCTCCACCCGTGCTGCCAGCAGAGCGCCCTTGTCAGGTTCTCTGGCAGCCCCCCAGGCCTGGCGAGGGCACCCAGAGGCCGAAAATGGCAACAACCACGCCCGTCGTGTTTTGTTTGTTTTGTTTTTTGTTTGTTTTTGCATTTTTTTCCACGACGTGCAGGGGTCTGCAGTGCGCATGCCCGAACACACAGAAGAGGGGCTCGCAGGCCCCCCCCTATTTTCCCTACTCGAGCGCCCGACCGCCCCCGACCGCCCGGGGCCTCTCCCCAGATCTCCGGCGCTCCCGCCTGTTCGACGCGGGTGCTCCTGGAGGGTCGGAGGTCCGCTTCTCCTCCTCCTCCTTCTCCTCCTCCTCCTCCTCCTCCTCCTCCTCCTCCCCCTCCTCCTCCTCCGCCTCATTCTTCCTTGTCGCGCTCGACCAACATAAGCATCAAGACTGCTGCGATCAGCGGTAAATGAAAAGCGTGCGCGGCGAAGCCGACTTAGGCAGAGTGTGCAACACATCAGACGAGGCAAGCATGGCGGGACAAACATATAGGCAAGAGAGACAAGCAAAAAGAGTGAGACCCCCTGGCTCGGCGCACACGCTTGCTTCGTGGTGTGCAGAGGAGGATGCCGACACGATGATCCAGTAATCGAATACCTTACCGAAAGAGGAACCGAACGAAGGATAGGACGAAAAACACGTGCAGGCCGGCCTGCTAGTCTTGAGCAGTGGGTCCCCCGTAGTTGACGCTCTCCAATCAGTGCTTGCACTGAAGGGGTCCTGGCGGATCTTGAAGGATTTGGCGAAAGTTGGCGGCCGATTTCGGTAGGCGGCCGAGTTCCCGTGTTCCCGGTTCCGGGTTCCCCGGTTCCCCGTTGTTGGTTCTTTGTCGATCTCCTTATCGATCGGTCTCACCATCGATCTCATTAATTACCCACATCTCGCAATCGATCTCGCAATCGATCTCGCAATCGATTTCACAATCGATCTCACTATTGATCTCACAATCGATCTACTACAGATCGCCCGAGTGATCTCATGATCGATCTCACAATCGATCTCACGGAAACGACTTCACTATCAGTCTCACGATCGACCTTATTATCGTCCTCACTATTGATCCCACTATCGATTTCATTATCGATCTCACAATCGATCTGCATATCGAATATCTGTATCACGAGTTTTCAAATCATCCACTGTTATGGTTTTTCTCTAGTGTAACGTAATACTGTGTAGTCAGGCAGCATGACTGCGGCAGGTGTAGTGTCGGAGTCCCTCCCCTCCAATCAACCTGAACCTCCACATCCACCCCTAAGTCAAGGACGAAAAGTATTACGGTGCAGGCTGAGGCTAGCTCATACTGTAGGTTGGGCTGTGACGCTAGTCAAAAGTGAGGACGATAGTGATGTCGATCGGAAGACCAATCTTGAAGTCGATTCCGTGAGATCGATAGTGAGATTGATCATGAGATCGCTCGTGCGATCTATAGTGGGATCGATTGTGAGACCGAATGTGAGATCGATAGTGAGATCGATTTTGAGATCGATCGAGATGTGGGTAATGAGATCGAAGACCGGTCGATAAGGAGATCGACCAGGAACCTGGGAACCTGGGAACCCGGGAACCCCGCCGGCCACCGGAATCGGCCTGGGACCAGCAACCGGGAACCGGGGAACCGGGAACCCGGAAACCCGGTCGCTACCGAACTCGGCCGCCAATTTTCGCCAAATCTTCCAAGACCCGCTAGGACCACTTTAGTGCAAGCATTGATTCGGGAATCATATGCTGTCGGCTGGCTTTGCCAGTGCCGGCTGGCCTGGGTTGGGATCTGTTGTCTTAATCGGCGTAGACAGTGTTGGTTACCCTCCCCCCTGCAAATTACCTGCCCGTCCCTGCGAAAGTAGGCTGGAGCAGCGTGCGGGTGAGATTGAACTTACGGCCTGCGACAGCATTGTCAAGTGCCATTACTTAAAGAATGATTATACCGATAAGCTGATGTAGGTTTGGTAAGGATTCGCTCAATCCCGAGCAACATGGGAGAGCACCCTTCGCTAAAATCCCAAGAAAGGCGTGTAACACTTGTGGCATGCAAACCTGTCTATGGAAGAGATTGCTGCAGGCATGTCGCGGCGCATCGTACTGCCTTGGGTGGTTCGGGCTCCCTGGGGTAATTGCGGGGAGGGCCCGCCCCGCAGTGACCCAAGGTGGGATGGTACAGGTACGGTGCCTCCTCCTCCTCCTCCTCCTCCTCCTCCTCCTCCTCCTCCTTGTCACACCGCTCCGCAGCCATTTTGGCTCAAACCAGTCTGGCTCCAGGGCGGGGGGGAGCGCCTGCCCTTGCTTCCCTCCCCGGCCCACATGGCGACCAGTGGCCCGCAGCCCCTTCTGCAGCTCGGCCGCGGCCCTGGGGAGCCATGCCGGCCGCGCCGGCCCAGGGCCCGCAGCCGCGGGGGCGCCTGCCGAGCCCCCGGGGCCGCCCAGACGGGGTCGGGCCCCTCGGGGAGGGCGGGGGCGGCGGCGCGGAGCTCCCAGGGGCTGCTCCCCTCTCGGCGGGCTCCTCGCCGCAGTCCGGGGACGAGGGCCTGCGGCGCGACGAGCGGCGCAGCAGGACGGAGCAGTACCACTTCGTCGACGACGATGCCCCGGGCAAGGGCATCAGCGGCAGGACCCTGAGCGATCCAGCGCAGGATCAGCCAGTAGTACGAGCGTTGAGCTGCCAGTCCTCCTGGACCGGCTACTCGAGTTCCTCGGGCGCGCGCTGGCAGAGGGAGCACAACAACGAATGGCGGCCGTACAGCGACGGCGTGCACAGCAAGATCGAGGCAGCCTTCCTGGCTGGGGAGTCGAAGGTGCGCCTCAAGCTTCAACGTCCCAAGGGCGACGAGCTGAAGGAGAACCACCCCTACCCGATGGTGGAGGTCTTCTTCGAGGATATGGTCCAGTACGACCCTTGGAATAACTGCAGGCACCGCGTGCGGCGAGTCGGGCCCGCGGGGCTGCTGTTCCACGCCCGCTGGGCCCTGGGGAGGCTGAGGCACCTGGCGGACACGGGGCGCTGGCGGCTCGAGACGCAGGGGGAGTACGAGGAGCGCCGGGATCGTGTGGCGTCGGGCGTGCTTGCTCTCCTGGAGAAGAAGGAGGAGGACGTCCACACCTTCTGGGTACGGCACCACGCGCGGCGGCTGAGCGGCTCTCGCTCCTGCCGGAGCTTCAGCAGCGGGTCGTTGAGCATGGAGAACGGGTGGGCCAGGGTCGCCGGGGCTCCCTGGTTCTTCATGCTGTCCATGCTGTTTGTCGTGCTGAATGCTGTGTGGATATGGGTCGAGACAGACATGAACGACGGCGCCAGCTTCATCCAGGCAGAGTTTCGAGTTCAGGTGGTTGAGGTCGCGTTCTGCGCATACTTCAGCATTGAATGGTTCATCCGGTGGAAGTCATATGACCTCACGGCGCAAGCATTGAGCGACAGATGGTTCTTGTTTGATGCAATCTTGGTTTTTTTCATGATTATCGAGATTGTTGTGGTACCAGCGAGCGTGGCGATTGCTCATTCAGACACCAGCAACGCAGGAGGCACCGACATAGGGGTATTTCGAACGCTGAGGTTGTTGAGGCTCTCTCGAGTGGCACGGCTGCTACGGGTGATACCAGAATTGATGATGCTCATCAGAGGCATCAAAGCTTCGCTGCGGACCGTGTCATTCACAGTGATATTATTGAGCGGGTTGCTTTTCATATTCGCTGTATTTTTCAAGACCCAGGTAAGAGACCACCCTTTGGAAGAAGAGAAATTTTCAACTGTTTTCAACTCAATGCTGACGTTGTTGATGTATGGAACATTGCTGGACAGCCCGATGGAATTTTATTTAGAGATCACGGACGAGTGGCCAGAACTCGTAATCGCTTACTTGGTATTCATATGTCTGAGCAGTTTTACTTTACTGAATATGCTCATTGGCATGTTGTGCGATGTCGTCCAGAAGGTGGCTGACCAGGACCAGTCTGATATCGAGGTCAGATTCCTGACAGATAACTTGCTGAATATTCTGCAGGACTTCGATACAAGTGGGGATCGCCACATTAGCCGCGACGAGTTCAATGTCCTCATGCATAGCCCTGATACTCACGATGTGTTGACGAAGTTTGGCACGGACCCAGAGAGCTTCATATTGCTGGCCGACCAGATATATGAGTGCGACGCGGACGGACTCTTGAGCTTCAAGGAATTCTTCGACACGGTGATGAGGCTCCGCGGCGGCAACAGCGCCAGGGTCAAAGACATGGTGGAGCTTCGGCTCTTCGTCGGGAAGCAGTTCGAAGCACTGGGCAAGCAGGTCGGCGAGATGAGCAACCGCGAGAGCAAAAAAGGGATTGGCCCTGGCCACCCCTCGAACAGGCCCGCGGGCTCGCGCGGAGGCCGGAAGGCAGCTGGCCGGCGGGGCGCCCTCGAAGAGTCGGACGGCGCGTCGGCGGAGTCCTGGTCCTCCGCCTCGAGGTCGAGCTGTAGCGAGGCTGGCGAGGCCCGCGCCGCGTTGCACAGGAGCTGGCGCCTCTTGTCGAGGACGAGGAATGCCGACCCGCGGAAGGACGAGGCGAGGTTCTCCGAGCTGCGGAGGAGCGCCGACCAGCGGAGCGAGGTGCGGAGGTTCACCCTGCCTTCCCCACGCAGCGGGCCGAGCGCGGCGGCCCCTTTTGACGACGGCACGGCCAGGAGGCTGGACGAGCTCCTGGCCGGCGTGCGGGCCCTTCAGGAGGGGCAGCGGGCCCTGCAGCAGGGGCAGCGGGCCCTGCAGGAGGGGCAGGAGGCCCTGCAGGCGGAGGTGGCCGGCCTCTGGGGCGCAGTGAAGGGCAGGCCGCCGCACTGCCAGCCGCCAGCCCCGGACTGCTCGCTGGCCGACTATGCCGACCCTTCCCCGAGCGGGGCGGGCCGCTCGCCGCCAGCGCCAGCCGACCGCCGCTCGCCGCCAGCCGCCCCGGCAGCGGACCCCGCGGCGCTGCAGTACGCCATGTGCTCGGATGGCGGGCGCAGCGGGTGACCCCCTGCTCAGCCCGTCTGCGCGCAGCGCGGCTGCACTGTGCGCGCCTGGCGTCGCGTCGTCGTGCCGACAGGAGCTCCAGCCACAGCTGGGCCGCAGCCCCCGTGCAGCCGCGGCGCCCCCCCCCCAGCGGCGGACCCCGCGGTGCCCGAGTATGTCACCTGCTCGGGCCGCGTACGTAGCGGATGACCTTCTCCTCGCCGCCCGCCCAGACTTCCGCGGACGAAGGGCAGTGTAGAGACGCTTTGTCCTCTGGGGACGCTTGTCCTGTGGCGCACGGTAGCAGCAGCAGCAGCCGTGCGTGCCCAGTGATGGCCCGAAAACGGCAAGTCATTCTCGAGGTCCTTGTAAGTGTGGCCTCAGCTAGCAGCCAGCACTGGCGCAGTGTACCGCGCACAGCGCGGTGAACAATCACATTCATCCCCCTTAACCGTCTTGACTTTTTTCGGGCGAAGGTCGGTTTAGAGACTTTTTCGCCAGGGATGCCTGTCCTATGGCAGAACGTAGCAACAGCATCCGTGCCCAGTGATGGCCCGACGACGGTAAGTCATTGTCGAGGTCCCTTCAAGTGTGGCCTCAGCTAGCACTGGCGCAGTGTACCGCGCACAGTGCGGTGAGGCGTCACCTTCATCTTCCTTCTCTGTGACCTCCTTTCGAGCGCCCTTGTCCCGCCAGCGTACCTGTGTTGGGCGCGCCAGTTTGGCGAGAAAGACGGCATGCCCGCGGCGCCCGAGTCTGGGGCTACCGTGGACTCTTGCCTCCCGTGCGTCGACCAAGCGGCCGGGACAGCAGTGGACGCGTTTGTGCCTCCTGTCGTATGCTCGACCCGGTGGGAGCACACCTATGTCCTCTCGAGGGGCTGTAAAAGGCACGACAGTGAGACAATATAGTTCCACTCGTAAGAAAGTCAGCTGGCTGTAGGTAGAAGGCTACTGTGCAAGCAAGCATAGACAAGTATCTGCTGGCTGTGTGTAGCGCGCGACGGTGCAGGGTGAAATCAGGTGTGGCATGGGGTCCCTCGGGTATGGGTAGAGCTCATGCACAGAGCCCCGTGCACTGGAGGATGCAAGCTATGATGCCAGCAGTACCGCACCCCTCCCCTCCTCTAAGCCTCCCACCAGCCTCCCCGCCCAAGTAATGTGAGGTGCAGGTATGCGGGGGGGAGGCGACGTCAGGCTCAGTAGGTATGCGTCCTGTGGCCACTGTAGTTCTTGTGCCTCTCCCCTAGGTGTGCCCTGCAGGGCTCCCATGCAGGGTATGAGGCTGTCTGTGCTAGATGTGAATGTAGTGGTGAAGCGCTGTCTGTGTTGCCAGTGCCCCATGGTGTGGACGGGTACTTAGTCTTGCCGGTTGGTGGTGCTTTGCGTGGATGCATTTCTATTCCTACTAAGTACTGCGTGTACTGCTGCTGGTGCTCTCGTATCCTGTTGAGGACTTCTGTCAAAGTTGGCTTGTTGTAGTTGTTGGCGTTGTGTAGTCGGTAGTCGTGTGTAGGTATTGGAGTCGATCCCGTTTGGCCGTCTTCCATGGGTGGTAGAGCTTTGGGTGGAACGTTGGGCCGTAATGGTTGCTTGCGTCTGTCGCGTACGCTGTGCCGGTGGAACGTCCGCTGGCCATCCGCATTTGGCTGTCGAACTACCTTGCGGTGGGCAGACGACGGGTCTGTTGAGCTTCGGTGGTCGCAGTGGTTGCTGTGGAATTTTATATGCGGGGCGTTCTGGGGTGCTGGACTTCTCTGTGGTTGGCGTAGCACTGTCTCCTGGCGTGTGGTGCGTCGTCTCTTCTGCTGGTAGAGCTGGTTTGTCCGCGTTGCGTTGTTCCTGGACTGCTGGTGTCGGAGGGCTCATGGTGCTGTCATTGGTGCTTGGGAGAGAGGAGTTGCTTGTGCTGTCTGGTGTGTACGGAGCTGGTGGCTCGTGTATGTAGCCGATCTTGTCCAGTATCGCTGCTGTCCTTGGGAGGTCCTCTGGCCACTCGCCTCCCAAGATCTTGTAGAACCATTGCGGTGCATGTGTGGGTGCCGTGGTCCAGCTAGCGTTGGGGTCTGCGTCGGGTCGAATGAGCATATCGTGGATGTACTGGTTGGCTAGTGCTACGTCGATGCGGGAATCGGTCAGAAGGCGATGTATGGGAGTCTGTAGCCAGGTGCCGTTGGGGGGATGTGCCCCGTGCAGCGCCTGCGAATCATGTCCTGGTGTTCTACTCTGTCTGCTCTGCTTCGCGTAGTTCATGTAATAGGATCGGCATTTCGTGGTCGTAGATGTGATCATCGCCCATGTCAGTGCTCAGGCCTTTGAGCATTTTCGGTGTCTTGTAGGTGAAGGTGTCGTCCATAGGGTGCGGAATGTGGTCTGACCTTGTGCGTCGATGGTGTGATTGGGACTGCAAGGTGCTGGGGGTGGATTATTGGGATGGTCGTGGGTTCGAGTGACCATATTGTGGATGGCAATTTTGGATTGCCCGGAATTGGTGCGAGTAGCTCGAATTGGGTCGGTGCCATATTGGATTGCGTCGGTGTGTGTGTAGGGCTGTCTTTCTGTGAGTTTCCCATGTGTCTAGCTGTTGTATGTAGTCGGGAATCGTGTGTACTTCGACGTGCTGAGGCTGCTCGTAAGTTGTAGGTGGTGTGATGTGTCGGTGCGTCCTGTCAATGATCAAGGTGGCCCATGGTGGGTGAAGTGCTGCTCCAGAGGTGTGCAGTGAGTCTGCTTGTACGTTGGTCAGTGAGAAAAGCTCCGAGCCCGTGCCTACATTGTCGTTGATTGGTCACTGAGCAGATAAAGCGGTTGTCAGGTGCCTGATCATGTATTGTGCGTATACTTCTGTTCTCGTCCATGGCCAAGTCGTACCGCTTGATGGTCTGCTGGTTCTAGATATTGTAGAGGGCCTCCTGGCGGTCCCGCTCAATACCGTCGTTGTTGTAGTAGGCATGTTAGAGTCGTACCCGTTCTGCTGCAATGTCTTCTGTTAGCTGTGCCATCGTATTGATTTAATGGTCTGGTGCTGGATGTCGTTCTCGTGTACCTCTTTTCCTTGTACGGGAGGCTCACCGTCGCGACGCCTTTTCGGTGGCCTATAGTACGGAATGACGTACGGTGGTAGTGCCCAGTGATTCGCGATGCTGTTGTGGTAGCGCATCTGTTTCCAACGCTGTAGTGTGTCGTCGAGTCGCTGGTGCAGCAGCTGAAAGTACTTGTTGCGGGTAGGTCTGCGATAGTGATGTGGCCTTGTCGTATGGTGTATGCCTATCCCTCTCGTGTTGGGACTGATCGGTATTCGTGGCCAAGCCAGATTGACATGTAGACATCCTGTCGTTCAGCTCCTCGTTCTTGACCTTGTCTTGTTTGTTTCGTGTCACTTGGAAACGTGGTCGTGAGTTATTTGTAGGTTCAAACGTGGCTTGGGGTAGCTGTGCGGTGGAGTAGTGTGTTTGGTGCTGCACTTTCTTTGTAAGCGAGGAGTGGTGGTAGGCTGTCGTGTCCGTAGTCCGTGTAGTGGTAGGACGCCGATGGGTAGTGTTCGTAAAGTAATTGCTTGCGGTCGCATTTTACTTGGTCATGTGTATATCCAAGACAGTTAACCAAGCGAGCCTTTGTACGTCAGCGTAGTTGGAGACCTGGGCGTCGTAGCGGACATCCCTTTTTGTGTGGTGTTGTCGTCCACGGCAACTGTGACAATTGTAAGAGGAAGGGCTTGTCGAAGTATGCGTGCGAGCATTTGAGCAATAGTTGCTGCGGCGTGAGCATGTCTCGTAACATGTGTCGGTCTCGCGTCTCGGGTTGCAACGTCCGTCCCAAGTGAGCAATGGTGCTTCGCACATGTAAACGCTGACTCGTGTGTGCATCGCGATGTTCTGCTCGATGTATACTCTGAGAACTACCGGTAGGAGAACTCGTCAAACCAAAACGCTTTGTGCATCTGTCGCTATGTAGTATGCAGGCCATCTGTATAGCACAATGAGATATGCGCCTCCCAAGCCCCTACCCGAGGTATGCCTCGTAGGGCTCCCATGCCAGGTGTGGGACGGGCCGTGTAAGTAGGACAGACTCTGGTACAGCCCTTTATCCCCTCTCCGAGGTATGCCCCTGGGGCTCCCATGCCGGGTATGGGGTGTGCTGGTGTGACTGAGCGGTGAACGTGTCAGTGTTGTAGTGTAGTCTGTTCTCTCTATCTTGTGGTAATACAGTGCTGCTGGTGGTGTTTATGCTGGTCGTTGGGAGTCATGTTGGTCGGTGGTCAGTGGTAGTTGCTCCGTAGGTATTGTTCGAGGTTCGTGTTAGTGTTAGTGATGCGATTTACCCTTTGACTAGTGCTGGTTTGGGGGGGGTGGCTTTTGCATGTAGGATCACTGCCTGGTTGGATGCTGCCTGTGTGGTGGGTGATGAAGGCCATTGTTGGACTTGGTCGTTGTCAGTGGTCGAGGTCGTTGTTGCTTTGTTGGTGCTAGAGGTAAGTTTGTATTAGTGGGTGCAAGTGCAGCTGAGTAGAGGCTAACAGACTAGAAGTGTTTGCTGTGAAGAAAACAAGGTAACGAAGAGGTCATGTAAGCATACCTGGGGCCACTTCGTGCCCCTCCCCGAGTTATGCCCTTTAGGACTCCCATGCTAGGTATGGGGCGGGCCACATGTGATCCTCGTGTCATATTCAACGTAAGTGTCAATCTATGTCCTTACGAGTATTGATTAATTGCGTAAGTCGCTTGTCAATCTATGTCAATTCCGGGGTTGATAAGACAGTTGTCATAACATGAGAGACAACTCAGCCGTGCGGAAATATTGATATGCGACGTTATTATGCATGACTGGTGCCTTTCCGAGTTCCTCCCTGGGTATGCACCGCATGGCTCCCATGCCGGGTATGGAGCGGGCTGCATGCCTGAACAGCAGTGTCGTGTCAGTTTTGTTGAGAGTGGACGTCGTGGGCGTATGATTTGGGCTTATGCTGGGCGTGGAGCTGGTCGTGAAAATCGTCGCCGTGCTAGCGTGGTCTGCTGAAATTTGGGCGTGGTACTTGCGGAGGCTATGCATGGGCCAGCCCTCAGTGCTGGGGTGTGGTCTGGAAGTCCGTCTGCTCGTTTGGAACTTGTGCCTCAATGTGTGGTCTGTGCAAGTCGAAGTAGGGGTCTGAGGGTACATATCCTGTGTAGTCAGAAGTGCAGGCGATGTCGAACGTGTCAGGGCCCTTGCTGATTCGCCGTGTAGAGTCCACGCAGGTCCGTCGGTCAATTCTAGTTTTGTGCCCTCAGTTGGTGGTAGGTCTGTAGGGTTGTGTCATAGGCATGGGCATCTGCTTCTGTTGCGTCTTAATGCAATCTCCGTGACCGGTGTTGGAAGGTGTAGGGCCAGTACTCTTGTCGGTGCTTTGGTCGGCTTGCCAAAAGTAAACTGGTCGATATCGATAGTTTACGTCGCCGATGTTGCTTGTCTAAGTTGATGTACCCGCCAAAGGTTGGGTACGCTTGAGTGCCATCTTGGTTGGTTCGAGCAGCGGGTCGCTGGTGTCTGCATGTCTTTGGCAATGTGGAGTCTCATGTCGTGTACACGTCTATTGGATATGCGCTAGAATTGTTGCGTCGACTGGTTAGGTGCACCCAATAGCTCCGTGGTTGTCCTGTGTGTCGTAGAGGCTGTCCATGTGTCGTTGGTCGGTCTTGTGGTGATGGCTACTACCCGTGCTTGTATGGTTCGTTGGGCCAAGATGTCAGTGACCTTTGGTACTGCTAGGTTGACTGGCGAGTCGCTGCCGTATCCAATGCTAAGGCACGTGTACCTTTGCGTGATGCAGTTGTGCTCCAGATGCTGCTGAAGGTCGTTGTGGTAAGCATCAGCATGATACATATGTATATGTATTCTGTAATAAGGATTGCTCTTGTTGTATGTGAGGGGCTGTTTGTCTGCGGTCAGTACCTCAACGGTCGTGGTTGGTGGGTTGGGTGCCGTGGACTGCTTGTAGTCGACTGGTTTAGTCGCTGGAGTCGCCGCTGTGTCTGCACGTAGCTCCTTGTCTTTGTTAGCTCCTGTGTCGTGTGGTTCACGCATCTGCAGTACTTGGATGTTGTCGTGTGGCATTGGTGGCACGTGCTGCATGTAGTAGTTTGTCATGGCAACGTGCAACTCTATCGTAGGCGCGTAAGGAGTTTCTGCCGCGTGGGAAACTGTGCAGTGCAGCACTTGCAGGCGCTGTCGTCGACTCTGCTTGCGATGTCGTCTTGCTGTGGGTGCTTCTGGGTGCGGTGGGCTCTCCAGAGCTTGGTCGTGCTGGATGTGTGCCAACGCTCGCAGCAGAAGTATGCAGTTTGCTGATGTTGTAGTGCTGGTACCGTGGAGTCATGCTCGTGGTACAGTTGGTGTACGTGCTGTTGCCATACTGCTGTGCACTGCCGGTTGACGTCTGGTGTGTGTGTGTGTGATCTGAGCATGGTTTTGGTATACTTGTCATAGGTCTTGTGAAGGTGCGTCGTGTGCGTATTGAAGCCACCGTGCTGTGGTCCAATGTCGTCAGGGGGTCGCCTGTCTGTGTTGTAGTGGTAGCCAACCATCTGAGGCCAAGTGTTACCATTTTGAACCCAAGTAGAAGATGCGCCTGTGGAAGTGGTCGTATCTGGTGCAAGCTGTTCGTGTGTGAGGTCGATGAGTCGTAGTAGTACGTGTTGAGTCTTTGAACGTCGCCTTGTTCTGTATTGGAGCCGGCTTGGTCGTAACTCGTTCTCGTAGTCCATTCGATGGACAATGGTGTGTGCCCGCTGGTCAGTTACATGTGAGTCGCTGGTCTGTAAGGTATTCGTCTCTGTAGCATTGCGGCAGTACTAGTTTCTCGCTTCGCTGAGCGGTGCTCAGGTGGTCTTGCTGAGTGAGTCCCAGGCTTCTGCTCGGTAAAAGAGGTGGCAGTTGGCAAACGTGTCGGCTAGTTGTACCTTGGTGTTGCTCCTTTGCTTGTTTTTTTATTTTTTTTTAAGTGTGCAGCCGTGAGTGGTGCCAGAGCTGCTCGTTGCTTGGTAAGTTGTTGCGCTATTCGTACCCCTGTAGAGCATGCTGGATTAAAGTGCGTGCCAAGGCAGTTGTAAATGCGTGTGTTGGTTATGCGCTGATCCCAGGTAGGACCGCATGTGGTCGGTGCATTCTCTGCGTAGAGTCTCTGCTTTGCTATTCCTTCGTCTGCCAAGTGGAGGATAAAACCAGACTTGCGCGGCTTGTAGCTGAGCTTGAAGGCTAGTGAGTATTGTGTGTGTGCTGGTGGCAAGTTCGATCATGTAAAAACCCATCAGTTTGTTGTCTATTCATTTTGCTCGTTTTAAGGTGCCGTCAACGACGGCGATGGTGGTGATGTTCGTATCCTCATCCGTGCTGGTGCGCTGAATGCTGACAACTGTGGTTGGGTTGGTGTCGGGAGTTTGACGATGTGTAGTTGGTTGGCCACATGTGCTGCTACGTCGCTGGGCGGTCTTGCAAACGAGAGGTTGTATATGGCGCCTGCTAGGCTGTTGTCTGGTCTTGTATCTTTCCTCGTGCGAGCTGTAAGGTCGAAGTGCTCGCAAGTGAAGTGGGATGCACGGTAACATTCAATTATCTGTGCTTGGAGATGCGGGTCGCAGTCGTGTGTGCTGAGAATTCCAGACAGACGGAGTATGGCTTCCGCCAATGGTGCAAGAGCTGGTGGGACGTCGTTTTGCTGGTAGTATGCTGTATTGTCGTCGTCTGGTTTCGGGGACGCATGCTTTCCGAACACTGTTTCGCGTACTATTGTGTGGAATATTGCTGCCAGGTCGATGTAGTACCGACTGGTGGAGAATGTCTTCTTGCTAATGCAATTGTGTGTAAGTGCAGCTGTGTGTGTGTGTGCTGCAAGAGCCGTGGGTCTTCTTGTTAGATCCCCGCATTGCGTCGGTCGCAGTGGTTTCGCTAGCAATGTGTTAAGGTTTTGTCTTGGTGTAGTCCAGTTCCGGGGTTTCTGAGGCTAGGAGGATGGATCGGTATTGGATGTCTCTATTGGTTCTGTCCAGACTTTTGTGTAGTGGTATGGTGGTGCCACGTTTCCAGAGTTTAGGTTCTTGCTGCGTCAGTGATGCTTTGAGGAGCAATGGGGGTCCGTGTCTGGCTGTGCTTGTAAGGGCAGCCTTGAGGAAGTCAGTGGTGATTCTGTCGAGTCCTGGTTGCTTTCTATCGTTGACTTTCTTGATGGAGGTGATCGTGCGGGACTGCGTGATCGCTTAGTTCAGCGTAGGTGGAATGATCGGTGTGCTCAAGGTGTTGTTGTAGAATGCCTTGATGCTGTCGTTGCCCGTGATGCTCGCTTCTTTTGTTTTGCGAAATGTCTGGTGAATTCGCCGCATTGCTGCTGATCGTTTTCGAGTACCTTCCCAGTCTCAGTCGTGATATAGGGCATCGCTTGTGCTTTGGCCGCTCTTCTTCAAGTAGCTGTTCCATATCGGCGTACTGATTTGGCGTGTTTCCGTGCTGCTCTACGGTCGTGGAGGTCGCGTAGTTCTTGGCAAGAGTCTGCCAGTGTTGCGGTATGATTTGCTCTGCCTTGCTTCAGCTGATGTGCTAAGGGTGTACGTGTTCTTGCGAGGAGCGTTGTGCTTCCTGCTTTTCACAGTCGATGCTGACATGCGTAGCGGCGTATAGGGCAAGGCGTAGTTGACGTATGTGTGCTGGTCTGATGGTCTGCCCGTCAAATGCTGCTCGATGTCCTGACGATCATGTTGCTCGTCTTCGTGCTTCGCCCTGGTCGTAGTATCGGAGGTTGGGGGGTGAGTCCGACGTGAAACGGGGACCCCCCCTACCGGGAAATCGACTTCGGTTTCGGGTTCGTGTCGTGCGTGCCGTGCGTGCTTGCGGGCGAGGCGAAGCTGCGTGGGCGGGCGAGAGGAAATCCTCCTGTGGCTGGGCCGCGGCCGGACCAAATGTAGCTCCTCCGGCGGCCGGTGCCGCGCGGTGTCCCGCTGGTGTCCCGCTGGTGTCCCGAAATCCTCCTGTGGCTGGGCCGCGGCCAGACCTAATGTTTCTCCTCCGGCGGCCAGTGCCGCGCGGTGTCCCGCCGGTGTCCCGCTGGTGTCCCGTGGTGTCCCGTGGTGTCTCGTGGTGTCCCGTTGAGTGAGATCGATAGTGAGATCGATAGTGAGATCGATAGTGAGATCGATAGTGAGATCGACACTGAGATCGATACTGAGATCGATACTGAGATCGACGTGGTGCCCCGAGGTGTCCCGTTGAGTGAGATCGATAGTGAGATCGATAGTGAGATCGACAGGTGCCCCGTGGTGTCCCGTGGTGTCCCGTTGAGTAAGATCGATGGTGAGATCGATAGTGGCATCGATACTGAGATCGATGTGGTGCTCGAGGCGTCCCGTGGTGTCCCGTGGTGTCCCCAAAAGTGAGATCGATACTGAGATCGACAGGTGTTCCGTGGTGTCCCGTGGTGTCCCGCGGTGTCCCGTTGAGTGAGATCGATAGTGAGATCGATAGTGAGATCGATGTGGTGTCCCGAGGTGTTCCGTAGTGTCACGTTGAGTGAGATTGATAGTGAGATCGATAATGAGACCGATAGTCAGATCGAGAGGTGTTCCGCGGTGTCCCGTGGTGTCCCGTGGTGGCCCGTGGTGTCCCGTGATGTCCCGTTGAGTGAGATCGATAGTGAGATCGATAGTGAGATCGACACGTGTCCCGTGGTGTGTCCCGTGGTGTCCCGTGGTGTCCCGTGGTGTTCCGTTGAGTGAGATCGATTTAGTCAGATGTTGGTTCCCCCCCCTCTCCCCCCCCACAACCTTCTTATCACCCGAAGGGATGTCGTATAGGTAGCTATGGCGTATCTGCGTAGTCTTACTAGCCAGCCGCTCTGCAGTTGATCGGGGATTTCTGTATATAGGAGAAGGGGCGTTTGCTTGTGGGCGAAAGGAGAATGAGCGGGGGGCGGTGGCATCCAGCCCTTCCCGCTCCCATGCTGGCAACCTCCACCTTCTCCTCCACATCCTCCCAGGAAATCCAGTGAGGTCCCTTGAGGTCGTTCCTCCTCCGCCTCCTCCTCCTTTTTTTTCTCCTCCTCCTCCTCCTCCTCCTCCTCCTCCTCCTCCTCCTCCTCCTCCTCCTCCTCCTCCTCCTCCTCCTCCTCCTCCTCCCTCCTCCTCCTCCTCCTCCTCCTCCTCCTCCTCCTCCTCCTCCTCCCCCCCCCTCCTCCTCCTTCTCCTCCGCCTCCTCTTCCTCCTCGTCGTCGTCGTCCTCCTCCTCCTCCTTCTCCTCTTCCCCTCCTTTCCTTCTCATCCTTCTCGTCCTTCTCGTCCTCCTCCTTTAACTCCTCCTCCTCCTCCTCCTTCTCTTCCTCATACTGCTCCTCCTCTCGCTCCTCCTCCTCCCCCCTCCTCCTCCTCCTCCTCCTCCTCCTCCTCCTCCTCCTCCTCCTCCTCCTCCTCCTCCTCCTCCTCCTCCTCCTTTTTCTCCTCCTCCTCATCCTCCTCCTCTCCTCCTCCCTCTTTCTCCCCTCCTCCGTCCTCCTACGTCTTCCTCCCTGCTCATCTTCGTCATCGTCCTCGGGGGCCTCCCTCGTGGGGCGATTCGGCGATTTCGCGAGGGCCTCGAGCGGGAGCCCCAGATTGGGACACCCCTGGGTCGACGTTCATCATAGGATGTCTCGAGCGAGAGCTCCGGACTGGGACGCGCCGGGTGCGCCCCAACGCTCCACGGCTCGCGCCAGTAGATCCCTGAAGTGGTCCCTGGCGACGCGGTAGGGCCTGACTTTATCGCGCGCCGTGGATCAACTTTGGGAGGATGTCGCAAGCGAGAGCGCCAGACTGGGACACATGGCTAGCAGAACCCCGGAAAGGGTCCCTGGCGGCGCGGTGGGGCTGGATTTTCTCGCGCGCCAGGGGTCAACTGTGGGGGGACTGTCTTGAGCGAGAGCCCCGGACTGCGGGCTGGGACGCCCGGCGCGCCCAGGCGCGCCGCGGCTGAGGGCCTCCTTGGGGAGGCTCGTGGGTTGTTTTTTTGGTGAGAATGTCCTACGCGAGGCCGCCGGTAGGGAGCCCGACGCCCTGAGGTCATATAGTTCTTGTTTTAAGATCGCGCGTATATCTGGGACATGTCCTCGATTTCCCTGAAACGGAACAAAGGGGGCCTCTGAGGGCCTCCTTGGGGAGGCTCGGAGAGCCGGTTTTCTGATGATGCCCACGCGAGGGCGCGGGTTTGGAATTCGTCGCCGGATCTCTTGGATCTCCCTGACACGGAACAGGGGGCCCACTGAGGGCCTCTTGGGAGGCAGTTTTCCGAAGATGTCCCACGCGAGGGTGCCGGTTTGAAATTCGTCGTTAGCCCAGATCTCCCGGAAATTGCACAGGGGGCCCTCTGAGGGCTTCATTGGGGGTGCTCAGGGGTCCAGTTGTCTGAGGATGTCCCATGCGAGGGCGTCGGTTTGGAATTCGTCGCTGGATTCCAGAGATTTTCCAGATTTCTCGGAAACGGAATACTTAGACTTAGAGGGGCGGTTGTCGGGCCCATTCCGTCGCGCGCTGGGGGTCAGGATGACGTGGGTTCTCAAGACAAGCTCCCTCGAATCAGCTTCATGGGATCCTTGCTGACATAGCTCGGCGTGGGGTGAAATCATCCGCTGGAAAGCACTCCGTAGCGGCTGTGTGAAGTACGTTCGTTATCGTTGGTGGTGGTGGTTGCCTTTTGTACCTGCAGCGTTGGGTCCTGCATCTTGGTTGGATCATGAGGTGGTGGTAGCTTGTGCTGCGACTTGACGTGATGTCTTTGTGCTCAATGGTCACGTGTTTCGTGTAGTGTTCGTCGGTTTTGGCTGATGAGTCGTTGGTGACCGGCATCCAGTCGTTGCTGATAGTTCTGTCGTCGTTCCTATGCTTGGTGGTCCTGCCTTTCGTCTTCCTCACCAATGCGTAGGTAGGCTCGTGTCTGACGTCTGTGTTCGCTTATTTGAGGTTGCGTGCTGCTGTCGTGAGTCGAATGTGTGCTGCGTTGTCGTCCTCTCCTGGTTGCTGGTGGGAAGGTGGTGGGATGGTGCCTACGACTGGTGTAGTGTTCGTTTTGCTACGTGCTTTGGAGTCTGCTAGGAAGACGGTGGGAAGCCATCTGCTGGCTAGTTTGTGATAGGTTTCCCACCACTTGGCTGAGTGTCTTGTGTCGTGCTGGGTGTGAGGTGTTTGTGCTACGTAGATGATCTAGTGGAGGAGGGGTGCGGAGAGCTTGATGATGAGTCGTTGGTGTGACGGATAGAGTACTCGAATTTTCTCCTGCTTGATTTAGATCTGCCGTTTTGGTGTAGTCGCGAATGGGAGGGTGTGCTGATTAGTAGGGTGCATCCGAGGTTGGATGGGTGCTGAGGCGTATTGAACTGCATGAAAGTGCCTGCTGTGCCGTAGTCGCACTTTGCTGTGGTGTCTCCTGTATTCCCAGGAGGTGCACCTTCTGCAGAAGTGTTTGTGCTCGCAAATGCTGTCCTCGGGTCATTGGGTACAGACTGTATCGATAATGTAGGGGGATGTCCGTCGCTGGTGAAATGCACATTCGCTCTTTCGGCATTGTTCGTCGCCAGCTTGAGGTGAGGTTTCATGGTGCTAGTGTCGTCTGTCATTCATTTTTCTGCTGTGGTCGTTGTTGCTGCGTATTGTTTTGAGTCGTATTGGTGGCAAGTACTTTTCGCACTGTCGAAGTTTACGTTTGGTAGCGGAAGCCGTCTGTTTGTGTCACAGGGTACGCACAATGGTCAGTAGTGCGGTCTTTCTGGTGAGTAGTCCAGTCTATTTGTGGCTGGTCTGCTCATCGGGTCGCTATGTTCTGGCCTAGCTGCGGGAACCTTGAGCCAGCAGCCGTCGTAAGTGCACTATTTGTGCTGATGTGCACGGCGGCATGCAAGTGTGTCTGCTATTTCGCTCCGTGGGAGGAGGTCGTCGTGCCACCGATGTGGCGTAGTGCAATGCGATGTGTCCTTCGTGCTTGCTGGTGTCGTATTTGAGCTATTCTGGTGATGGGGTCCTCGCTGTGTGCATCGTGTGCCAGAATTCGGACTGCACTTGCGGGGTCCGTGTGTGGTTGTTTGTCGAGGTGTGTAGGCTGCCGCGTGGCGTAGCTGATGGCCCAGGCGATGGCGCCCAGCTCTGATACGAGTGCCGTCGAGGCTGTCGTAGGCGACCTCGTCATGAAGTGCTGCGTGAGATGCCGCCCGTGTAAATTTCCATGAAGAAGCGGCATCTGCTCGTCGTGGAGTACGACCGCGATCGCCTATGCTGACTCCGACTTGGTCCGCTGAAGCGAGCCGTCCGGGTGACTCAAGGGTGACGTGATATTCTCTCCAGGCTGGTTGTAAACTTGTAGCGTTCTTGCGCAGCTGGGTGTCTGCGGCGGGAGGCCTACGGTCGATCGCTGGGACTCGACACGCTGGTGACCTTGCGCTGTATTGCTAGAGGTGGTACCTTGCCAAACTGTTGGTGAGTCGTATTGCCTGGCTGTCTCTTGCGGCTGCGGGGCGCTGACGTATTGCGGTGCGTCACCTATTGGTAGTAAGTGCATGCCTGCTGTTGGGCTACGTTTCGGTGTCTGATGTTGTGGAGTCTGTGGCGATGGGGTCTTCAGAGTATACTTCAGTGGGTGTGAGTGGTGTGCCCTGTGATGATTAACCCGAACTGGTGATTCGTGTCCGTGCTCACATTGCAGCTGTTGTTCTTCCTGTGAGTCGTCGAACCTTTGCAGTGGTATGCACGTGGTGTTGTGCTGTGTAGTAATGTCGACGTCCGCTGTATTGTCGATGGCGTCTTCAGTTCCTGTTGTAGTCGTCGACTTCTTCTGCTTGTTCTGCTTGTTGTTGGAGTCGTAGCTGCTCGTTGCGATCTTCCTCTTGTACGAGGATTTCGTCGTCGATGTCTTGGTCGAGTCCTGGTACAGGTTGTTGAATTCCTGGTTGTAGTGCATTTTGCTGTCGATACTCTTGGCTGTCCGTGTCTTGTCGTAGTAGTGCCGTCAGTTCTTCGTCGTGTTCGGTATGCCACTTCTCGGGCTGCATCTGTGCCGTTTCGTAGGTGCGCAGTGTCTTATGCTGGTTACGCATGTATGTTTCAGACCCTTGTTGGTACTGTTGTGAGGTGCTGATCTGCTGCTCGTAATGCTGGTTGGCTTTGTGTAGTTGCACTGTAGCGCTCGCAATGATGAGTTGCGCTGCTTTTTTGTCTTGGTGTCTGTTTAGCAGGTTGCTCTCTGCTTGTTGCAGGTGTTGCGCGGTCCTGACTGCTTGGTGTGCTACAGTGGCCTAGTTGTCGAATGCGTCTTGTGCTTTTGCTCGCTGTTCGATGTAGAATGCGTGCTGTTCTTGATGGTTCTCGTGCTTCAGTGCATGTCGTTTGGTACGTTGTGCTTCCGGTGTTAATCCTTGTTCCAAGAAGTTGATTAGTTTCATTGTTCTGCAATCAGTTTGTATGGTCTGGCTTGTTGTGTTTGCTCGGCCTGTTGAAACCAGTAGTGCGGGTAAATT
Source organism: Prorocentrum cordatum (assembly GCA_963575745.1). Taxonomy (NCBI): domain Eukaryota; class Dinophyceae; order Prorocentrales; family Prorocentraceae; genus Prorocentrum; species Prorocentrum cordatum. The sequence continues at coordinate 66,416 of CAUYUJ010001884.1, read as the reverse complement.
TGCTGTATAGTATACTGCATTCGTTCTTCTGTGGCTTGTTCAGCACGCTGTATTGTAATCGCTTGTTGGTCGCGTGTGCCTTGATGATGTTGCTCTTCGTGGTGGTGTCCTTGTTCTCGTAGATCTTGGTGAAGTGATGCAGTAGTAGCTTCAATCTGCGTCCATGATGCGTGATGTGAGAGGTGGGTGGTGGTATAGTAATCTTTTTCTGTTTGGACGTTGCGTAGCTGTGTGTGGTAGTGCATAGCTTGCGCTGTTACCTCATCTATTTGGTGATGTCTTCGTTCACTTTGCTTGACAGTCTCGTCGCCGCCGCGTAGTGCTGCGTGCTCTTCTCTTAGTGCCGCTTCAGTGTGTGCATGTAGTCGTAGCTCTGTCGGTCGAAGAGGTTGGTTGAGCTCCTTGGCGTCGTGAAAATTGTTGGAGAGGTGGTACGTGTCCTCTGTGGTTCGCAGTTTTGCTGCCGAATTGTCTCGTGCTGTCGCCGTCTTGCTCTGCTGTGCGTCTCTGAGCTCTCCACTTGTCTTGTCGCTGCGATTGAGTTGGGCGTATGCTGACGGTAGCAGTACCTCTCATCGGTGTGTTTCCCAATCGTCTTTCGGGTTCGGGGGGCTAGATGTGGTTGGCTCGAGTTGGAGGCTGTTTCGCGGGGTATCGGCCGAGCTGTACGTCTTGCGCTCGTGAGTCTGGACTCGGTGTGTGCTGTCCGTTGTTGAATAATCATTTGTCTAGGTTGGTGTATGTCTTGGTCTCGAGTGTCGGTGTCATGTAGTTGCTGTGCTTTTCTTTGAGTGATGCCTTTGAAATCTGGTTGCACGCTGCACAGTCGTCCTTAAATCGGCGTGTGTGCTGCAGTTTTTTGGCGTGTATACTGCAGTTGTCGCTTGATGACTGCAACATCTTGTCGTAGTTGGAGTGCATCTTGACCTGGGCTCTCGACTGCGATGGCCTGCGTGGCAAGTCTGCGAATCTCGGCTGCTTTTGTCGTAGTATGACAGGTCCCAGCTTCGATAGGTGTAGCACCTGGTTTGTCCTTGTGCAGGGCGTCGTTGTAGTCTGCTTCTGGTATGGAGTCGATGAGTGCTGGGTTCTCTCGTGTTGTGTGTGCAACGTGGTCAGCCGGCTCCGAAGACGGGTTGCGGTATGTAGTCATCGTGTCTTGCTTTAGGTGCAGTCGGCTGTTGTGGTTTGAATCTTGGCCTGGTCGGTCGTGGTGGCGCGGTGCGTGTGGTTGTTGCGCCCAATGTTTCGGGGTTCTGGCTCGCTGATTGTAATTGTCGCCGTAGTACTGCTGGTTAGGTTGTCTTGACGTCGTGTGGCAGGCTAGTCCGTGGAGTACTGAGTCGGTAAAACCGGTGAGCTGCCAAGTGGGTCTATTTCCCTTGCCATGGTTATGCTGCTGTTGGTACTTCCCTTTTCCTTTGCATCTGGCATGGGGAGTCTTTGCGCAGTCAGACCTTGTGTTGGTCGTCAATCTAGGTGGTTGTTGTGCACTGTGATGTTGGTTGTGAGATAGTGCATGCGTGACGTGTGTATACGCACCACTCGCCGCCACTCGCCGCCGTTTGACCTTTAGGGCCCTTTTTTTGCCATTGCGCTAAAACGCATCATAATCACACTTGTAGCGGAACTACCACACGATCCCCGTATCGTACCACTGCGCGCACGTCTCGTCAGAGAGTGTAGCACAACCTCTCTTTACTTTCCGTACTGGCAGTTTCCTTCGCTAGGGGACAGCCTTGCGCCATGGCGCTTTCTTCTCTTCGCTACCGGCCGAGCGCCGACGCGCTGATGCGGTCCGAGACGAAGAGTGGCTCCTACATCTACGACGGCATTGTGAACAACTTCCACGACTGGGAATTCCGCGCAGAGATGCGCATGAGCGCCGCCTTGGCCTCAGTGGATCAAGAGACGGGTGCACCACAGCAACACGTGATCTCCGCAGCTGTCAACAAGCTTGTAGAAGGCCTCAGAGGTGACGCATTCGATTTTGCCACTGATATCGGTAAGGACGTGCTTCTGACTCCGAATGGGATCGACCAGCTGGTGCTGGCGATTCGTACATCACTCTGCCCCATAGAGGAACAGGAAGCGAAGATCCTGTTCCAGTTGGTGCAGAGACCATAAGGACCACTGTCACGGCAGCACGGTGAGTCTATGGACTCGTACATCTCCCGGAGGAAGCGCTGGTGGAAACTTGTCTCCAAGTTAGATCTTAAGATCTTGATGAGTGACGATCAGCTTGGATCCCTTCTCTTGGACCATGCAGGTCTCTCGCCTTCGAAGAACCTGATGGTGTTGACATCTACAGGAAATTCTACAACCTTCGACAATATCAAGGATGTCTTGATCCTTCAGCACGGCCGTACACACATCCGCCAAAAATGCAAGAGCGAGTCTGGTAAAGGCTCCAGCTCTTCGACGTGAACGCAGCCCGGGCCCAGCTACCAGAACAGGAGCAAGGGCAAGGGCAGAGTGCGCTTCTCCAGGCCACGACACGCCTTCTTCACGGCTGATGAAGGATGGTACGGGCAGGAGGAGCACTACCCTGCGGGGCTGAGCCCCTACGGATATTACGTATCCGGCTACGCGCCAGAGCACGGCTGGGACGACACGGCCTGGGTTTACTACGCCGACGAACACACCTACGTTGACGAGGAATCGTATGCTCACTGGGCTCCTGTCCAGGATAGCAGCGAGCTCGACGTTGAGGTGGTCGACGAGATGGTCGAGGCTCGATATACAGAGGAAGAAGCCTCTGACGCGATCGAAGATGACCTGGTAGCCAACCTTGGCACCAAGGGGAGGAACGAAGGCAAAGGAAAGAGCGGAGGCAATACTTACCACTGCACGCCCTGGTCGCCTTAGGGAGGCTGCAAGGGAGGACCTTCCCTGGAAGATTGCAAGAAGCGGCTCCAGGATATCAAGAAACGCTCGAAATTCAAGACCTGCCGCGGAACAGGCCACTTGTCCGGGGACCTTGAATTCAAGGGCAAACCCAGGACGGCAATGGTAGCGCATGCTGGAGACACTGGCGAGCGCCATGTCCAGTTACGCGAGGACGACGACGAACAAACGTTCATCTGTCAGTTCTGTTGCTGTATCACCATCAACCCCTCATCATATCATTAGTAACAAGGAGGAGTCGATGAGGATTGATTCCGGTTTTTCTCGTTTCTGCAATTCTTTGTCTTCTCGCGCCATGTGTCACAAGGCATGTGTGCATGAGGGGGTGAGTTGTGACGGACAGTATAGCTTGCAGCGCAACCGCGTTGAGCATCATGTCTGTGGGAGTTGCGTGGGAAAGACCGAAACCAATCCGGTTCGGGGACCTTCAGAGCTTCAGGAGAAGAGTCTTCAGACCTCTACAGAGGCTGAGGGGGATACTCTGGGGTTCATGGCTGGGCGCTCGACTGAATCTTACTCCTGTGGCTGGTGTTTCTGATGAACAGTAAGAGGGGGAGGAATCTGTTGCGAATCCTATCTCTGGTCCTGGTCAGGATGCAGTGTTTGCGTCGGCTCAGCACAAAGGGCTTAGCTATGGTCGCGTTCTCAGGAATATTCCAGACTACGTAGATTGGGGTCGCAACGTGAAGAAACCAAGCGAGGATGTGGTTCTGTTCTTAGGATGGGTCGTCAGCAACCGTGCTCGGAAGGAAGACGGACAGTTTGTGAGAGTTTCGGGGCCGACAGTTTCCAATGGCAAAGTTTTGCCTTCTTCGAGTTCTTCTTCCGGCTTGAACAGGAAACCTCCAGATCCCCCGTTGCCTCGTCCATGTGCTCGAGGGTGTAATAATATCTCAGGAGTTGTTTCTATCGCTCGTTCCATTGTTCGCACCTGCAAGGATTGCGGTCGCAAGACCAAGAAGGAGAGGTGCACGGCGCTGCGCTCCCACGGCGAGTGTCCGCACGATCTTGTAGATAAGCGTGGCAGTGCTCCATGCATCGTTCGTGCGTGCTGTTGTCGTTGTTCGACATATATGGATGAGCGGCCCAGGGAAGTAGCAGAATACATGAAAGCAACAGCAAAGAAGGTTGAACGCTCCAGCATCATACAAGCACAAGCAATCGAGAATATTATCGAGGATGATCGTCGTATCACCGCTGTAGAGTTAAAGGTTGTACTAAAGGCTTCTAACAGACGTGCGGTTGATACTTGCAATGGTAGAGGTGACATTAGTACAGGTGAGCTAACTTCATTGCTTCGTGATTGTGTCGCGGAAGTCACAGATCACAGCGTTTTCGGTTTTATGCCCCCAACGAAGAATATTTCGACCGAAGTTACAGCTCCTTCTAAGCTTCGTACGGTTGACTTCTTCAAAGATGAAGGTGTTTGGGTTGTTCTAGACAAGGGTTGTAATTCTTGTTGCCGCGGCCAAGCTTGGGCTCTTAAACCCAAGGGATACATTCGAGAAATGGGCTTTCTATCCTAAGTGGGTCCACAGACAGCGTAAGACGTGCAGCGGTATAGGAGGACAGGCAGGGAGTGAGACGACAGGTCAGACGAGTTTCCAGTTTCGTATCGTTGCTTTTCGTGGCGCCGTGAGTGGATGTCTCGAGTCGCACCAGTTGAAAGATTCGGATCGTGTTCCTCTCATGTTATCTCTTTCTGCGCAAGCTTCTCTCGGTCTCGTGGAGGATTTCCTTGATGGTCGCGCTCTCTTGAGTCAGGGGGGTGAGGTAGAAATGTGTCGTTGTGCACGCTCAGGTCTTCTTATCATTCGTCTTGTTAGGTTTGATCTTAAGCGCGTTGCGGATTCCATTCGTCCGTTGCACATTTCGCATCGACGCAGCTGCCCAGCTCCCGCCGGCCAAGCCGCGCCACCTGCTGTCGTCGATCGCTGCGGTGACGACGGGATCACGTGTGTGCCTGCGCCCGTCGATCACTCCAGTGACGACGAGGGCGCGCGGGTCGCTGCCGTGGCTGCTGGTGCTGGTGCTCGCCCCGCACCACAGGGCTCGAAGTTTGCAGTGACCGCGCTGGGTTTGGAGAACTTCGAGAAGAACCCTAGGTGCTCGGGGTCGTCAATGCTGAGCGAGTGCATTCGCCGTCGCCGTCGCTCCAGTCATGATATGACCACCAGAGGGCACGACGCCAACGCCATCATGGATGCGCTCATTGCTGCAGATGAGAACGCGGCGAACTATGATCGGTGCGTGTTGGTGGACACCAGAGCGCTGAACGATCCGACTCGCACGCGCCGCGTCGGGCATCTTCCGAACATCTTGCGCAATCCAGTTGAAAACGGACAGTTTGTTGGCATCGCTGAGTGTGTGGGAAAAGCTTAGGCGAAGAACGAGTGTGCACAGACTGTGTGTATCGTTGCAATCTGTCGTTCTGGTCGGCATCGCTCTATTGCAGTTAGTTATGGTATCAAGCAGTTCTTGAAACAGTATGACATCGAGTGCAGTTCTGCGCGCCCGAGCCGTCATGAGTGGTTCCAGCGTACTTGCAACGGAGAGTGCGATGACTGCTGTCACGTATCCGATTGGGGCCGTGAGGTGGCGCGTATTGCGACTGACAAGATGGTTTCGCTCTTGACTGAATCTTTCGAGAAGTTCAGTGCGCCGCCGCCTCCATTCCCTGCGCCATCTGCAAAGCGCAGACCACGCGGCGGGGCTGAGCTGGCCAGGAGGGGGGAGAAGAGGTCTCGCGCTTCATCGAGTGTGGTTGACGGAGTAGACGACAACGACGTGGCTACTGTCATCCGCGAGCACATCGTAACGATCTGGCGGTAACGTCTTGGCTCTGAGTATATTGAGGCAGCTTTCAAGGTCATATGAGGCGATATGCTGGGGAAGAGCTGCAGTTCTAGTTGAAGGTATGTCATGGAGACAACAGGACGCCTGCAGATTATGCGATTGGTACGTGTTGCTCGTGAGTATGCAGAGACTAGTATCTTACCCAAATCTGTTGGTGGTAGTTATTCCTCTGCTGCTGCGCCGCCGCTACCTGTCGCCGCATCGCCATCTGCCGCTGCATCATCCCTATCGCATCCGACGCGAGCTTCGCAGGGCGATGGCGACGACGTGCCGAAGAAGAGGGCCCGCATGGGCAGCGCCAGCAAAGTGACGGGTCTGCCGCCGGGTGAAGCTGTCCCTCCGGGCACTATCGTTCACCATCCTGGGATGCCACCTATATGCCGCCGCCCAAATGCAAGCCAGCTGTCCTCGTGCCGAGGCAGCCGGACGGACCGCCGCCTGCGCGCTTCAGGACTCCCCTGCCACCTCCGCGACCGGAGCCGCCTCGCAGGGTAGAGCCGCTGCCGCCACCGCCGCCGCCTCCGGCGAGTGCTGTCGCCGCCAGCAGCGACGACGAATCGAACAAGGCTCGCGCGTCTCGTTCAGGATCCCCGACCTCTCCTATCGAGAGGGGCCTGGCCGCGGTGGGTGGTGATCGGGCCGGAGATCCAGCCTTGGACTTCGAGTCGGTTGCAGTTGGCGCAGAGCAGCTGAATTCGCTCTTCGAGTAGGCCAAGAAGCAGGGCAAGAAGAGGAACTTCATCACGTACGTTGGCCCTCGATCGTTCCCGTCAGAGGGATCGGCTGGGCGCGCAGACGAGCGGGGCACTGGGAAGTTAGTGCGTGTGAACTGCAAGATTGATCCGTTTAACGCCCGCATCAAGTTCCCGCCGGCATGGTCTTCTTGGAAGAAGAGTTCTATGGGCCGCGCCAAGGGCGCCCAGTCCTGGAGGCGTCTAGAAGATCGTGTTGTCATGCGTTCTTCTGTGGATGCTGAAGAGTACGATCGAGTAGCAATATCTGTGCAGCCTTGGAGAATCCGCGTTGACGGAACATCGTATTTGTGCACGTCCCTGCAGGTGGATCAGCATGATATGACTATTATGAATGCTGAGAATCGTGCCAAATATTGCTCTGGATTGCGTCGTATCCTTATGCAAGATGAGTTATTGTCTGCGTGCGTTGCCGAGCTGTCCGCGCCGGGCATGACTGCTGCCGACAGGGAGATCGTCGAGGAGGTGATCAGGAACACCGATCCGCTTCGTGGGCGAGTGGGGACCAACCTGGCCAGGGTGCTGCTCTAAGTCATCGGCATCGCCTTCGCCTGCCAGTCTCGAGCGACGCGGTGGTGCGCCCAGATTGGGGGCCATCGATGGCAAAAGACATCGTCGAGCGCAATCCTGATCTAGTTGTTGCCTATACATCATCATCAAATGGTCATGTTATCAGTGATTGTTTCTCTGTTTTGGCTCACGACCATGGTCCTGTAACTGTTGCTCTAGGTTGTGAGCCTGATTGCGCAAGCCTTGAGGTTGCCAGGACGCTGAACTCGTACCTCGAGTCAGATGCACACACCGCGAGTCAGAACTTCCTTGATTTCCTCAGAGATCCAGGTCATACGGTCAGACTCGATCGGCTAGCACTTACAGCTTTCCCCGCTGATGCCGCAGGAGAAGAGAGCTAGCGACGATATGGACGCGATCATCGGTGATGACGACGTCGCTACTGTCCCTTAGGAGCGCTTGCGAGATGAAGAACAATATGCCGCTCAACAAATCAACTTACCTGGCGAGCCAGAACGCGAAGGAAAGATAAGGAACGCGTGGTTGCAAATCCCGCGCCGTACAAGGGTCGCTATTAGACGACTGCGCAAACAGTTTGGTCACGGACCTAATCTTGTTCTCGTGCAGCTATTGAGAATCTCGGTGATGTCGTCGTACTACATTGAAACTGCCAAGAGTTATCAATGTGAATCTTGCGAACGTCATAAACCGGTAACTCAGACTCATACGGTTGCCTTGCCCAAGAAATTCGGCTTCAATCATGAAATCGGTATCGTCTGTCTGGAGGTGAAGAGCACGTTGCACCTTCGTGAACATAGTGTGCCAGGGTACAACATTTCAACGTGTAATTTTTTCAAACAGGGAGGTGGTACGCCGTCTTCTAGAGCATGCCTCACTGCGCTCCAACAACACTGGTGTGCATGGGCAGGTCAACCCAAACGAATGGTTGTAGATGGGGGGCTGCGCAACAGAGGAGTGTTTCTGCTGCAGTGGGTTGAGTCAAGGGGTCGACCTTCGCGACGCCGGAGTCGAGTCTCTCGAGCAGATAGGCCGCGCCGAGAGACATGGTGGATTTTGGAAGAACATCTCCAAAAGGGTGGTGCACGACACAAATGTCGCAGGACTCGATGAAATCATCTCTACTGCATCAGAAGTTGACAACACGAATAATGAGATGTCACGAGTCGGCGGGTTCGCGCCTGCTCAGTGGGTACTCGGAAAGATGCCCCCTGTCCCAGGGGGCCACTTTGACGGCGAGGAAGCTTTCGACTTGGGGGTGCTTGCGAATGTTGCAGAGGACGGAGCCGACGAGTTTTCTCGCCAGGCTGCGATCCGTGCGTCCGCCAGGAAAGCATTCGCGGAACGCGACGTCGGGAGTGGAACGGCGAGGGCCGCTTTCCGAAAAAGCAACGCCACTAGCAGGGGAATGTCAAGTAGGTAATGTAATGCGCTTCCGCAAAAGGCCGACCGACGGCGAAGTCATTGCTAAATGGGGCGCTGGTTCTCGTATCGATGGACCCGATGGCAAACGCGCATGGGTTATCGCAGAGGGTGTACCTGTGTGCGTGTCTGTCGACAGGCCTCGGCCGTGTACTGCGGCGGCGGCGTTGGCATACCAGTATCTCTCCAAGCATCGCGACGGTGGAGTCGAACGATATGCACCTCCAGACGGACAACAACAGTCAGTGGTGGACGAAAGACGCGAGCTGCCAGAACCACAGGTACCAGAGCATTCTGTACAATAACATCCTATGGAGACAGAGGAGCTACCGGGTATCCCAGAGGACCCCGAGTTCATAGAAGAAGCATTTCGGCAAATAGAGGAAGATGAACTGTCTGAATGAATGGTCGTTCCTGTGACGCCCGCGTCAAGGTCAACGCTGGTGACTCGAACGCCACCCCAGAGGTCTTTGCTAGACGACGTGCCATACGGTATACAGAGTCGCCACGAAGTGATGCGCACTAGAGTCGAGAATGTTGATGGTAGCACGGGAAGGGCTTTCGATTTTGCCTCGGAGTCCATCCCGAGCAGGCGAACCTGCATCTTGATGCCATGCGCAGGGCCGGGGCGTCAGGGCCGGGCACGGGTCTGCTAGCTCGCAGGGAAGCATCATTCGCTGTTAAGCCACATGAACCGTTTGTCGGATTCTTCAACGGGCGCGCCGTTTATAGGCCGCTATCCAAGACGAATCTAAAGAGTGCAAAGAATCTGGTATATCATCGAGAACCTGAGGGCGTCAGAAGTGGTTTGCGACTGGCAAAACAAGACGACGGGGGAACATGGCGGAAGTTCAACGCCGCCGTGCCAATCGATTCCGTGGGACTGCAACATCTCCTCGACGAAGGATATCGCATGGTACCAACACAGTGGATTGATATTGACAAGAATGAACATCTCCGCAGACAGGGAGGACCTCCGGTTGCACCGCAGTACAAGAGTAGATTTGTTGAACGCGGAGATTTGGAAGAATCATTGGGTACCCGTGCGGATTCGCCAACGTGTGAGCGAGGTTGATCGTATCGTGGGCTGCGGGCACAAAGAAGACTCTCAAGTGTGCCGACATCACATCCGCGTATTTCCAGGTGCAGGAACTCGACCGCCTCATGCTACTCATACCGCCGCCCGACGGACTCGAAGGAGTGCCGGATGGTGGGGCACTGATCGCGCGCGTGCCTGTCTATGGTACGCGCGACGCAAAAAGAGGTTTATGGGAGAATATATGCAAAAGGTTTGAAGCCCATGGTCTAAAGGAGAGTCGTATCGTGTCCGCTGTGGTCAGTATTCACAAGGACAAGAATGCGATCACGTGTCTGCTAGGTACATATGTAGATGACATACTGTGGGATGCAGATAATGAAAGCCAGAAAATCATCGATTCGGTACCAGCAGAGTTTGATATTCGCGAGGTCAAGTCGAATAGTTTCCGTTACTAGGTTCAGAAGTTGTTCAAGGTGAAGATTTCACGGTGAGTATTACGGCCGATGATAATATTGAAGATAGAAGCTGTATCCCATCCTAGGGACAGCCCCCCTTCACAAGAAACAGTAATGAGGGTGAGACAGCACAGCTCAGATCGGTCGTAGGTGCTTTGTCGTGGGCTACGCGTCAATATAAACCTGAGTTATTGTATCGTGTGAGCAGACTGCGGGCAGCAGTGTGCCACACTAAGGTACTTCATTTCAAGGAAGCCAACCGTGTATTTATTAGAAGAAGTAGCTCAATCCGCAGACTGCGAATTTGTATTTAAAGGTGGAGCAGTTAAGTGGGATCAGTATATGATAGTTCTTACCGTTACTGACGCCAGCTGGGCAGGAGAAGTGCATATAGTCAAGGGTATACTCGAGCCCCTCAGATCACAGAGAGCTAGGTTCAATGGACTCGCGGGGCCTGGGTTCATCGAGGGGAACAGTGATCATGTTCACCCTATTTGAATATCTAGTAAAGTTATCAAACGAGTATGTAATTCTACACTGCAAGCAGAGACCCTGGCTTGTTTATGGGGTGTAGAATCTGGTGTGCGCATCCGCGCCGCCATCGCAGATGCTCGTGGGATGCTAGGTGCCGGAAAGAAGCCGCCAACCAATTGGGAAGACAAATCAGCCATGTCTATGAGACATTTATGGATGACGGATTGTAGAAGTCTTGAAGAACATCTTATAGCCCCAACTTTGGGCAACACAGCAGATAAGCGATTGAGGATTGATTTAGGGAATTTAAGACAGATGTTTGGACTAATGGAATGGAAGAAATAGAGATCCTACATCCACGCAAATTTTGTTGTAAGATCCGATGGATCGATACACGTATTATGGCTGTTGATTGTCTATCGAAGAATATGCTCAATGATTTCTTTGTTAAGATCTTACGCGCTGATTCGTATGATGTAACCCCAGATCCCGACTTGACTTTAAAGAGGGTTAAGAAACAACTGGCGAGGGCCATAGTGAATGCTCTCCTATCAAGGAAGTAAGTGACTGAAGCCTAGCTGTCTTGACTTGAGTAATCCCACCAAGGGAGTGCTCCTTTTTACTGCCCCTAGAGGCTTACTTAGACCAGCGGTACTGCGCGGTCTGCCGGCTAGCTCGTGATAAAGTGTCACAGGTGTGGGATAGTGCATGCGTGACGTGTGTATACGCACCACTCGCGGCCACTCGCCGCCGTTTGACCTCTAGGGGCCTTTTTTTGCCATTGCGCTAAACGCATCATCGTCACATTGGTCGAACAGTTGTCGAGTTGTGTTGAGCTGGTGCCAAGTGTGCTGGTGTAGAACAGTGCGTGCTGAAGCAACCCGTAGTTGTGTACGTGCTGTAGCTCGTGCTCGCGCCGGTGCCGGACAGGATTTGAGGTCGACGTTGTCTTTGTGCTACTGTTTGCAAAACGCTGCAGTGTGAGGCCGTGCAAGTGGTGGTGGTGCTGGCGTTACCGTAGGTGGCAGTTGACGACGTCGCGGTGGTGCTACGTCTTGGTCAATGTGGCCGAGCAAGTGGTGCTGGTGCTGGCGTCACTCGAATAATCTACGAACGATAAGGAATGTAAGAAGTGTCCAGAAACACGAAGTGTAAGACGCGTTTGGAGAGAATCAGGTAATGTAAGAAACACGGAACGTAAGTGTCCAGAGACACGGAATGTAAGTGTCTTGAGACACATAATGTAAGAGACACGGAATGTAAAATGTGTCCAAAGACACGGAATGTGAGAGACGGAATGTACGAGGTGTCCAGAGACACGGAATGTAAGAGGAGTCTGCTTATTGGTTATTGGTAATGTGTGGCCGATCGGTCGGCACATTGCCAATGGCACGCCTTTGTCGCTTGGCGGTTCGTGGCTATTCTTGGCGCTTCGCGTATCTCCACCAGTGCCTACCGCTCCGTGTCCGCTGCCTCGGAGCCGCCGACCAACAAAATTTTCCCCACCAGTCCCTGCTCGCCGCCTGCCTCTTCGCTGGCGGCCGCGACCGAAAAATGTATCCCCACCAGCCCATCCAGAAACGATTACCAGGTGAGTTGGTTAGTCAGGGACGCCTGGAAGCACGCGGTCGCACAGCTGTTTTGGAAGCGTCATAACAGGGTGCGCAGTACCCTGGGCCAGAAAACAAGGATTACACATAGTTCGGCGCAGTGAAGTTTAAGACAGAAATCAGTGCAGGATGCGCCATGATGTTCTCTGTGGTAAGTGTCTCTGGCGCAGGTTGCTGTATGTACGATCCGACATCAGTGTTGTGCGCAAATTAGGGTTTTCCCGATGGACATCTTTGATTTTGAGCCATGTTCGGCTATCTTGGGCCATCGTGAGGCTGCCTTGAGGCCTCTTGGAGGTCTGTCGGAGGCTATCTTGAGCCATGCTTGGCTATCTTAGGCCATTTTGAAGGCCATCTTGGGCTATCTAGGGCTCTCTTGGAGCCATCTTGGGCCAAAAAGGGCGGGGTGGAGGGTCTTTGGGAGAGGCTGGGAGGCCTCTTGGGGCCATCTTGGGCCCCATGGCTCAAAAAGAGGAGGTTCCTTAATTAGCATCGCCCCCTCGGAGGCTCTCAAACGGCGTCTTGGGGCCGTTTGGAGCGCTCTTGGGCGCCTCTTGGGTGATCTTGGAGCCGTCTTGGGCTCCTCTTGGGGCCCTTTTGGGCCATTATGGTGCCATCTTGAGGCTTCCAAAGCCCATCGGAAGCGAAAAGGCGAGAATGCCTGAAGCATTGATTTTCCCTAGGCTTTTGAAGGCTCGAAACGCACTCGGATCCGTCTTGGGACAGCCTTGAGGCCTCTTGGATGTGTGTCGGAGGCTATCTTGAGCCATCTTGAGCTATCTTGGGCCATCTTGGAGGCCACCTTGCGCTCTCTGAGGCCCTCTTGGAGCCATCATGGGCCGAAAAGGACTCTCTAACCCTCGGTCCCCCGCCGTCCAGACCCAAGGAGGGGGGGGGGAGGTATATCAGGGAGGTTGGAAACAGAAGTGCTCTAGACCACTTCCGCCCAGAGGGCTGGTGGGATTCCTCCTCCTCCTCATTTCTCCTCCTCCTTCTTCTCCCCCCCTCCTCTGGTCCTCCCTCCTCCCTCCTCCTCCTCCTGCTCCTCCTCCTTCCTCCTGTAAGACGAACGATGGCGGCGATGGCGACCGCTAGCGACGACGACCTCAGCCTCCGCAAGTCCCTCGTGGACTTCCCTGGCCGGTTCTTCATCCTGACTCGTTTTTTGACGATCCTGAAACCTGTTGAGTGCCCCTGGATCCGAGGTGGATATGGATATAGTTGGGCTCCTGGGGCCAGAACATGTCCTGATCCACCGCCCGCTGGGGCACCACTAGGACGTCGGCTCCCAGACGGTGGATCGGGATGAATCCCCGCTTTGCGCTGGAGGCCGAGAGCAGTTGAAAACTGGCCGCGCCGTTTTTTTCGCAGCCTCGGCTATCTGGGGCTGGCCGGCGCCGCGGATCCGCCCAGAGGCCTGCGCCCAGCTCGGCGTGCCCGCCGCGCGCGTGGCGGCGCTGGCGGAGGCGCTGCGGGCAGGTGACCGCCAGAGGGCGCCCGCTGCTCGCCCCGATGCCCCGATGCGGCCAACGGCGGATGTTCGGTTCGCCGTTCAGAGAGTAAGTCACCGAATCTCCTCCTCCTCCTTATTCTCCTTCCCCTTTTCCTCCTCCTCCTCTTCCTCCTCGCTTCCACCCTCCCTCCTCCTCCTCCTCCTCCTCCTCCTCCTCCTCCTCCCTTTCACAATATGAGTACCATTCTCTTCTCTCCCCTAGTGACGTCTGGGAAATGGCCGGCCCCCCTCCGCGTATTGTTCTTTACACAGGATTCCCGGGAAGCGGGTTTTCGTTTTTTTTTGTTGTTTGTTTTTTTGTTTGTTTCCTTTCTTTTTTTTAAATGCTGCTCTCGCTGATGCGCTGGCTTCATTTTCGGGCCACTGCTCGTTCCGAATCGTGCTCCCGCTGCAGCGCTGGCCTCATTTCCTCGCTTCCGCTCTTCCCGAATCGTGCTCCCGCTGAAGTGCTGGCGTCAGTATTTCCAGTGCCATGCCACGGCATGGTTTTCGGTTCTCCAAATAGGCTCCAAGGTCTAGAAAATGGTCTCCCGAAGAAGCCGTCGGAAGTGATCACGCATTCGGTGCCGATTCGTTCATTTTTTAGCTCTGGGCGTCGCCACGCCATGCTATGTCATGCTACGCGTTGATCTTCAACACCATGTTATGCAATGTAATGCTATGCCATGCTGCGACGCCCGCTCGTGCGAATAGAGAACAGATCTAGATCTACGCCATGGTCAGGGATTGGAGGGAGGGGTAGAATGTCAGATGTGACGCGAACGCACCCAGGTTGTCCCTCCCCCCCTCCCTCCCTCTCTCCCATCAGAGCGACCCTGAGGGGATACACTCCTGATGGGCCTGTTTTCCACCACCACAACCATAAGTTGGAAGGGGGGAAGGAGGAGGAGGAGGAGGAGGAGGAGGAGGAGGAGGAGGAGGAGGAGGCAGGAGGAGGAGGAGGAGGAGGAGGAGGAGGAGGAGGAGGAGGAGGAGGAGGAGGAGGACCCCCTCCCCTCCTACTTATGGTGGTGGTGGTGGAAAACAGGCCCATCAACGCCTGGAGCCTCCCGAAGCCTCCAGGGGCCTCGCGGGGCGGCCCCCCGGAGGCCTCTTTCGGGCGCCCTGGGCGTCCTGGAGCCTCCAGCCCCCTTCCAATCCTTCCTTCCCCTCCAATTCTTCCTCTCGCCCTCCAGTTTCCCTTCCAATTCTTCCTTCCCCCTCGAATTCTTCCAATTCTTCCTCCCCCTTCCAATTCTTCCTCTCACCCTCCAGTTCCCCTTCCAATTCTTCCTCCCCCCTCCAATTCTTCCAATTCTTCCTCCCCCTTCCAAATCTCGCCCTGTGGCGTCCTGGGCCCCCTTCCAATCCTTCCGCTCACTCCTCACCCCCTTCTCCATCGCGCTCCGACCAGATTCCTCCCTTATCCCTCCTCCCACATCCCCCCCTCCTCTTCAAGCACTGTTCTTGTTCGGCGGTTTTGTTGCATGCATTTCGCTCGGCTTGTGCCTCTGGGTGTCGCTCGCGGACGGCCATGGATGGGTTCGTTTCGAAAACATGTGCGGGATGAGTTGTTTTCAACGCAATCATATTCATGCAGATGCGTATTTATGAATACGTAGGTTGACACTGGTCTCCATGTATACTCGAATCATGTAAATGTGGTGTAGTAGCTTTAAACATACTCTCTGACATATAATGCATATATATACATGTTTATATATATATACGCATATATATATATATGTATACATACATACATACCTCTACATCTACCGACGTATGCATACACAAATGCATTGTTACATTAATACGTATGCGTCTGCAGTGCACGTGAAGGCCGCCGAGGCCGTCGATGTCGTCGTCATCGTCGTCGTGTTCGTCGCAGTCCTCGTCACAGCCGTAGACGTCATCGTCGATGTCGCCGTCGTTGCAGTCGCCGTCGTCCACGTCACCGCCGTCACCGTCGTCATAGCCATCGTCGTCGTCCTCGCCGACGTCGCCGTCGTTGTCATCGTCGTCTCCGTCGTCGCCATCGCCGTCGCGGCCGTGGCCGTCGCCATCGTCGCCGCGTGCGCATACACCATCCATATTTGTTTGCGTTGGTATCCCTACATCCAGAACAAGCAAGAGCGCATCATGTTTTTCCGTGGGGCCGTCCTGAATCATTCAACCAGGTCGCGTTTTCAGCTTTTTCGCATGGACACGTGCAGCTGGGGCACTGCGAAAAGACCATCGGAATCGACCACGCAATGCGTAAACTATCAAAATCACGAAGCTTGTGTGCCACTCCAGACGGCCCCACGGGGCAAACCAAGGGTTCTCTTAGTTTTCTCACAACTGAAAAACCGAACAGCTATCATGTGACGGCCGTGCCTGAAGCTCTGGCCCTCTGTCATCTTCTGGGCGGGGGATGAGGGAGAGGGGGTCTCTTCCATCGCGCCCTGCTCTCCATTCCAGTCTTGCCCTCTCCGTGCCCGGATCCTCCCGAACTGCCGCAGGAGGCCCGAGGTATGACCCGAAAGCGGGACAACGAGGATCACTGAGGGGGATGCGATCAGTGGGGAATGCATCGACCCCCACTCGCCCGTTCATTGCCGAGGGGGGCCTGATGGCCCCCCCCTCCCTGGAATGTTCGGCTTCACAATTGAGGGCCTGCCGATCTGGGTGACGTGCCGCCGATCCCCAAGATCCGACGATGCAGGAGATGCAACATCGGGGAAGTCACAACCTGAGCTCTAGACCTAATCTTCCTGCGGCATTTGTCAAGCAGGATCGATTCGCAAAGGTCCCGGGGCCCGAAGCCGTGCGGAAACGGCCGATGTGAGGGTATGGCCGATTCCAGCTCGATGTTCCCCCCCCCGCAGCCAGCTTCTCCTGTCGTTACCCCTCAGGGTGAGAAGCGCGGCCGAGGATCGAGGATCGCGGATCGAGGAGCGAGGATCGAGGCTTGACGAGGTCGAGGATCGAGGCTTGGCGTTCTGAGCGAGGTGTGAGGCTCGTTTATCGAGGTTTGAGGTCGAGGGTCGAGGGCCCCGTGTCGTACCTCCTCAGTGGGCGGCTTCCCCCCAGGCGAGCTGGGCGGCACGGACGTGGGGGAGATCGCCTGGGCGCTGGCGAGGCCGCCGAGCGCCCCTGCCTCTGGCAGGTGCGCGCGCCCTTGTGCGCGGCAGGCTCGCGCCTTGTCGACGCCCCAGACGTCCCACGTTTTTCCACAGTTTTCGGCATCCGTGGGTCCTCGCCAGGCCCCAGGGCCGCCAAAAAACGGCTCACGATGAAAAGCCGGCCCAGGGGAGAGGGTCAGGGCTTCTGGAGACCCAGGACAGGACAGGACAGGAAAAGGCCGCACCCAGACGGCGCATCGGCAGATGATTCGGTAGCTCGTAGTGCACATTTGCGGCGGCGTGCAAGTGTATGCGAATGAACAGCTGCGCGGTGCCTCGGAGAGGTCGTTGTATTCTTTGTACTAACGAAGTGCGAGGGAAACCTGCGCGGCACTGGAAGCCTGGGTGCACGACCAGGTTCGCGCCGCGTCGGGGCGGTGACGACGGCCTGGCGCGGGCGTCTGAGGGGGAACGCCGCTCCCGAGATCAGGGCGCTGCAATCTCTTCACGCCAGGAGTTTCCGCCCGGCTTCTCACCGCCCACCACACCACCACAACCCAACCCGAAGGCCCCGATTTACCTTCCATTTCCAGTAGGGGGGGGGTCGGGGAACATCGAAAAAACATATGAAGCCCGTACCCACCCCCCAACCCGAAATTCGGGTCTTCGGGTTGGGTTGGGGTGGTTTGGTAGGTAGTCAGTGTCGGGCCCCCGGGGCCATCACAGGTCGATTGGGCTCGAAGAATGCCGCAGGAAGATGGGGTCTGGGGCTCCCGGCGTGATTTTTCGCCAGTGTTGCAGTTTTTCTTCGCGACGGCTTATCTCGGGCACGCGGCGGCGGCCCCGGCGCGGGCGGTCAGGGGTGAACGTCGCTGGTGGCCCGGGAGTCGGCCGACATCGAACGACACCTTGCTGTCGGAAAGCCGCGATCGCTCAAGATTGGCCGTCCGCTGCCCTTTGCGCACTCGACGCGTCCTCTGTCCACACCCGCGGGAGTGGAGCAACGCTCGTGGACATGTCGCGAGGGCCTCCGGCCACGGTGTTGATGCTGAGGTACAGCGTCAATGCCTCGGTGTCTTGGGGCTTCGCTGTGCCCTTGCTCGCTTGAGCACTGGGCGCGTGTGCGGAGCTGCGCTGTCAATGCCACGCTTTCCTGTGGCTCTGCTGTGCTCCTGCCCCGGATGCCCACCGCTTGAGGTGGCGGAAAGCTCGATAGATCCATCCACCAAATTGGCGGGCGTGTTTTCCACCACCACCATCAGTTGGAGGGGGGGAGACTCTAAAGTGAGCTGGGGCAAAGGCGAGAGATAGCGAGCGTTTGTCCGCGGCCGTTTGTGTTCAAGCGGTCGGCCGCCGAGATATGACTGCGCCTCATCGCGAGGCACAGTCCTTGCCATCGAGACGGAAAACATCTTCGCTTGAGATGGCCCGTCGCTCCCGCGACGACCTCTTACTTCTGGGACTATCATTACTACGGTACAACAGAGTTGGATATGGGCTTCGCCTTAGGCGAAGCTGCTGTTTGGGTCTCCCAACCCCCCTTCAAACTGGAAGGAGGAGGAGGAGGACGAAGACGAGGAGGATGAGGAGGAGGAGGACCCCTTCCCCCTCCAACCTATGGTTGTGGTGGTGGAAAACAGGCCCATCACAAATGCCCACCGCTTGGGGTGCCGGGCGCCAGCGCGCAGGCCGCCGCGGCGCGGGCCTTCCGCGCCCTCCGCCTCCTCGAGGCGGGGCCTCGGGGGCGCTCGCCTGGGGAGGAGCGCCCTGGAGAGCCCTGGAGAGCCCTGGGGAGATCCAGAGCCGATCGCCCCGGAGAGCCAGCTCGTGCCCCGGAGAGCCGATCGCCCCGGAGAGTCCCGCGGTTCGCTCTGGCGCGCCGGGGGCAAATCGCAAACAGATGCACACTTCCTGGCGGTCGCGGCCTCGCGCGCAGCGACGAGGCGGAGAAACCGTATCGACGGTGCGCGCGGCGGCCAGGCCTTCAAGCATCGCTGAGAATGCAGTCCTACCGGCATCAATCAGCCTGGCGTGGATGGCAGGGAGACGCAGATGCACGCAGACACTCACACGCGCAGACACACAGACACACAGACACGTAGGCACACAGACACACAGGCACACAGGCACACGGGCACACAGACACACAGACATACACAAACACACAGACATAAAGACACACAGACACACAGATAGACAGACACACACACAGACACGCAGACACACGCAGACAGACAGACACACACAGACACGTAGACACACAGACACACAGACACACACGGACATACACAGACACACAGGCACACAGACACACAGGGGCACACAGACAGACACACACAGACACACGGACACACCGACCCACACGGACACACACGGACACACAGGCACACAGACACACACACAGACACACGCAGACACACAGACACACAGACACACAGACACACAGACGCACAGACATACCCAGACACACATGGACACAGACAGACAGACACACAGACAGACAGACAGACACACAGACAGACAGACACACGCACAGACACGCAGACACACAGACACACAGACACACAGACACACAGGCACACAGACACACAGACACACAGACACACACACAGACCCACAGACACAGACGCACACAGACACACACCGACACACACAGACACACACACAGATACACGGACACACACACCGATCCACACGCACAGACGGACACACAGGCACACAGACACACACAGACACACACAGACGCAGACACACAGACACACAGACACACAGACACACAGACACGCAGACATACCCAGGCATACCCAGACACAGACACACAGACAGACAAGCACACAGACAGACAGACAGACACACACAGACAGACACACGCAGACACGCAGAGACACAGACACACACAGACACACACACACTCACAGCACACACAGGCACACAGACACATACGGACACACACTGACACACACACAGACACACACATAGACACACGCAGACACACGGACACACACACACACCGACCCACACGGACACATCCGGACACAGACACACACAGAGACACACAGACACACAGACACACACAGACACAGACACATACAGACACATACAGACACACACAGACACAGACACAGACACACACAGGCACACAGACACACACAGACACACACAGACACACAGACACACAGACACACAGACACACAGACACACAGACACATAGACACACAGACACCAGACACACACGTACACACAGACACACAGACACACACAGACACACAGACACACACATACACACAAACACACAGTGACACACACAGACACATCGGCAAACAAACACACATAGACATATAGACACACAGACACACAGACACACAGACACACAGACACACACGGACCGACGCGCAGACACACAGACATACAGACACACACGGACCGACGCGCAGACACACACTGACCGACACGCAGACACACACCGACACACACCGACACGCAGACACACGGGCACACAGGCACACAGACATACACACAGACACACAGACACACAGACACACGGACATACACGGACACACAGACACACAGACACACACAGGCACACACAGAGACACACGGACACACACGGACACACAGACACACAGACGCACAGACACACACACAGACACACAGACACACACACACACATAGACACATACACAGAAACACACGGACACACACGGACACACACCGACACACAGACAGACACGCACGGGCACACAGACGCACAGACACACAGACACACAAGCACACAGACACCCAGACAGACAGACACACAGACACATAGATACACAGACACACAGACACACAGACACACACAGACACACTCGCAGACACACACACAGACACACACAGATACGCACCGGCACACAGACACATACACAGACATAGAGAGACCCACAGACACACAGACACACACAGAGACACACACAGACACACACAGACACGCACACAGACACACACAGACACACACATACAGACAGACAGACACACACAGACACACACAGACACACACAGGCACACACCGACACAAACACACACAGACTCACACAGACACAAGCAGACACACAGACACAAACAGACACACAGACACACAGACACACAGACACACAGACACAGACACACGGGCACACATACATACAGACACACAGACGCACACATCTACACAGATAGACACACACAGACACAGACACGCAGACAGGCGCACAGACAAACGCACAGACAGACGCACAGGCAGACGCACAGACAGACGCACAGACAGAAGCAAAGACAGACAGACACACAGATGCACACAGACACACACACAGACACACACAGGCACACACAGGCACACGCACAGACACAGACGCACACAGGCGCACACAGACACAAACACAGACACACGCAGACACACACACACAGGCACACACAGACACGCAGACACACAGCCACACACAAAGCTTTTGGCGGCCAACGAACGAACAGACACACACACAGACACACACAAACACGCACGGAGACACACAGACACACACAGACACACACAGACACAACCACACAGACACACACAGACACACAGACACACGGGCACGCACACACAAACCCACACACAAACACGCACAGCACACACAGACACACACACAAAGACACAGACATACAGGCACACACAGACACACAGACAGACACACACACAGAACCTCACACAGACACACAGACACACAGACACACGAACACACACACACACACCGACACACAGACACAAAGACATACAGACATACAGGCACACAGACACACCGACACACAGACACACAGACACAGGCACAGACACACTGACACACAGACGCACAGGCACACAGACACACATATACACCGACACACATACATACAGACACACAGGCACACAGGCACACAGACACACAGACACACAGACACAGACGCACAGACACACGGGCATACATATACACAGACACACAGACATACAGGCACAGTCACACAGACACACAGACAGGCACACTGACACACAGACACACAGAAACGCAGACACAGAGACACAAAGATGCACAGACAAACAGACACACGGGCATACAGACACACAGACATACAGACACATAGACACAGGAACACAGACACACAGACGCGCGGACACACAGACACACGGGCATACAGACAGGCACACAGACACACACAGACACACAGACACACACACAGACACACAGACACAAAGACACACCACAGACACACAGACACACACACAGACACAGACATACAAACACAGACACACACATAAACACAGACACACAGGGACACAGACACAAAGGAAATTCAGACACGCAGACACTCAGGCACACAGACACACAGACGCACAGACACGCGCGCTTTTTGGCGTCGCGGACAGGCGCGCGGCGGCGCGGCGTAGTAAGTTCGGGCGATGGGCAGCACGCACGGACTGGGCCAGCTCACGTAGCAGGGAGATGCCATATCCTCCCCGAGGGGGCCGCACGGCACGAACGCACGCATGCACACCTTCCGACACAAGGCGTGGGCACAAAGGGGTGGGTTGCACATGGGGATTCTGAGGAGGCGGTGAACGTCTTCCGCAACGATGCCCCGCCGATAATCGCACAGCGGCGCAGTCACACCCAACACGGGACCCGAGGGTCGCGAAGCTGCCCGCGCGCTCGGCGGAGTGACCGCCCGACGAGGTTGCAACCGCCACCCCGCGATCTGCCGTACCGCAGCCTGCGTGGTCGGTGGGCAGGAGGGCGGAGGCACCGGCTGGCCGAACCAACGAAGGAGCACCTGGATGGCTTCTGCTGGTCGTTCCATCTTGGAGCCATCCAAGGCCATCTTGGCGATGCCACCCTGAGATCCGACGTCGCGGGAAGAATGCAACAGCGCAGGAAGCCACGAGCGGAGCCCTGGACCCCATCTTTCTGCGAAAGTTGCCGAGCCGGATAGATTTGTCATAGTCCCCGGGCCCGAAGCCTGGCGATAACGCTCGTTGTGGAACAAGCTGCAACGCCTGGATCTCGTGGTATCTTGGCGCTACTGAAGGCCACCCAAGGCAGAAGGGCCAAGCGAGACGGGGGGGGTCGCGGGCCAGGGCGAACGGAAGAGCGCGGAGGCCATGGTTGCAGCAGGCGGAGGAGTAGCTGGCAGGCGTGCGGCGGGCGGGCGGGCGCGAGGCGGCAGGCGCGAGCTAAGGGCAGGCCGCGCGGGCAGCAAGGGGGCCGCGCGGGCGAGAACGGCCCTTCGGCAGCCTTCCGCGGCCTGCGGAGGCCTTCGGCGACCCTCGGCGGCTTTCGGCGGCCCCTGGAGGCCTGGGGAAGGGGCTCTCCGGGCTGGGCGTGCGCGGCTGGGGAGGTGCCCGCGGAGGGGCGGCGGCAGGTCGCAGCGCCGGCGGGCAGCAGCAGCGTCGGTGTCAAGCAGTAGCGACGCGTCCTGGCTTGTCTATACCGAAGGACGCTCTGATGACTTCTTGTGGTTTGCATGACGTGTGCTCAGACAATTTCTGGCCGAGGCCGTTCTGCCTTAATACGTCCACCGGCCTTCTGTTCTCAGACCACGGTTTTTGTTTGGCGAACGTTCTCTAGTTTCAAGTGCATGCCGTGGTAGGCCTAGACGAGTGCAGGGACGGTCGGTCTCTGCTCAACGGTGGCGGCGGCAGCAGCACTCGCGGTGGCTGCGGGTCGCACGGAGACGGGCGCGGCAGCCGCGCCAGGCTGTCTTTTCCTGGGTACGCTTGGGCGCAGCTGCAGGAGACGGGCGCGCCCCCACGCCTTCCAGGGGCCCCAGGGCATGCCCGCGGTCCTCGCCCCGCACCCCTTCTCCATCGTCTCCTGCACTTCTCAAGGACGCGAGGTGGTGTGTGAATCTAGTATCGTTGGTTGTTTGAGCCTCAAGGGATACTCGCATGCAGTGTGTTCACCACGGTTCACTGCATGAGTTTGCCCATCGCAGGTCGGCTTGTGTTACGCTCCCGGTTTGCCGAGCGACCTTTTGATTAGCATAGTGGTTGAGCCCGAGTCGTTTCAAGTTAACCGCATGCCCCGGATAATAATTCCTCACCCGCACTTGATCGCCGGGTCTTGATTATCCCCAGTCAAGACGACTTGGTCGGGTCGGGGGAGAGAGGTGTTGCGAGGCCGAGCTTCATTATCACGGGGGAAAGTTTCGAGTCGAAGTTCCTATCTTCTTATGTTGATTAGCAACATCGTCACGAACGTGTGGCAGAGCTGTGGAAGCTCGCCATTTCAGATTTCTCCAGGCACGAACGT
>CAUYUJ010001884.1:0-40000 GCA_963575745.1 Prorocentrum cordatum | reverse complement strand
GGTCGTCGTCGTCGTCATACACCCGGCGTGCGACTTGCTCGGGCAGAAAGTTTATTATCACCCGGACCCCGACTTTTATTATCATCTCCGGTGGATTACTATCGGGGCCACATGGTTATGTGGTCGCGCTCCAGGGAAGCCCAAATGGCACCCCAGGGCAGGCGGACACCCTAGTGAGAAGCAAGCGTACCCCAGAGCAGATGTATCGTGGGGAGGGGGCCTCTCAGGGCCCAGGCCGCTGCGACACTTCATTTTGGGGTATGCGTCGTCCTTCGACTGGGGGATCGAATATGGAATTGATTTGCCCCAAACTTGGTTCTCCCGCCGAATCTAGGACAAAATGCGCATGTCCCGTAAATCTACGAATGTTCGACGCGTTTCTTGTATATTCGGCGGGGAATGAATTTTGGAGTAAAGCAATTCTGTAGTTGCTCCCCTGTTCGAGTCCTCGGGGGCACGCTCCCGGCCTTCTCAACCGAAGTACACAAGCCCTCCTTCTCTCAGGTGGACGACGGTATGAAACGGAGTCGATTGAGCGGACATTCGCGCGTAAGCTGCCCACGTGCGGTCGAAGGGGAAGAAGGGGGTCAGCAGAACGAGCTCCCTAGACCACTCACGCCCTGAATGGCTGGTGGAATTCGCTGGTAACACCATTCCTCACGTTATCGCCACGGTTGTTATCCTCATTGCGTCTCTTCTTCTTTCTTCTCCCCCTCCCCCTCCCCCTCCCTTATCGAGGATCGAGGGTCGAGGCTTTTGGGCGTTTCTGGGCCCCCCTTCTTCTCTCCAGAGGCCTCTGGCGGATTCCGGGACCTCCAGAGGCCTGTGGGGGCATCCAGAGAGCCCTGGAGGCGGAGGACCTCCTTCTCCTTCCTCCTCCTCCTCCTCCTCCTCCTCATCCACCTCTTCCGTGTTTTCTTGTAGACTGTCAGCCTGTCTCTCCGCTCATTTGGTTGTAGGCGGTAGTGTTGTCAGGAGTTTTGGTCCCCCCAGACACTTCACCCTCTTTGATTTTTCGACCAGTCCGAATAGAGTCACCTGTCTCCCGATGCTGTGCCTCCTCCTCTTCCTCGTCCTCCTGATTCCTGATTCTTGATGGCTGAAAAGCAAGTTGTTCGTAGCCTCCCCCCTCCTCCTTCTCCTTCTCCTTCTTCTCCTCCTCCTCCTCCTCCTCCTGACTCCTGATTCTTGACGGCTAAGAAGACCATCGTTCGTAGCCTCCCCCCTCCTCCTCCTCCTCCTCCTCCTCCTCCTCCTCCTCCTCCTCGTCCTCGACGCCGTCAGCGCCGCCACGAGCGCAGCAAGACGACGCCGTCGCTCGCTTCGCGTTGGCGGCGGCCCCGCTGCGGCGACGGCAGCAAGACAGCCGCGGCGGTCTTCTGGCACTCCTGGCCGCTTGCCGTGGGCGAAGAGCATATCCGTATCCGCGGCCCCGCGGGCCGGGCCACTGTCGGCGGCGAGCGAGGGGGGGAAGTGAGAAGGAGAAGGCGTTCTCAGAAGGCGCCGGGACTTCTCGGAAGGAAGGCGCAGAAAACTTCTCAGGAGGCCGGGGGACTTCCGGGTCTTCTGAGAAGCCCCGCCCCTTCTCAATTCCCCTGGGCTCGCCGCCGACGCTGGGCCGCGACCCCACGGATACGGGGCGTTTCTCGCGGATGCCCCGCGCTGAACATCTCCGTGCGACCGCGTACCCGCGGGATCGCGCCACTGAATCCCGATTGTGAGGGCGTGGATATGGAGACGTTCGCCATTGGAGCGACGCCAAACATGATGGACCCACGAATCCGGAAAGGGATATAGAACCGCATGCATGGAAACGTTTTCACGACACCGTATTGGGCGACGGGCACTTCTACGAGACACCCGGCGAAACATTCCACGAGACACGGGCGACCGTTTTCAACGTTTTCCTGGAAACATTCCACGAGACACCCCGCGAAACAGTCCACGAGACACCCCACGAAACATTCCACGACGACAGGCAACCACTCAACCAAGGTCGTGTGTGGTCGTGCTGGGGAGTGGTCGTGCTGGGGTGTGGTCGTGCTGGGGGGTGGTCGTGCTGGGGGGTGGTCGTGCTGGGGGGGTGGTCGTGCTGGGGGGTGGTCGTGCTGGGGCGTGGTCGTGCTGGGGCGTGGTCGTGCTGGGGCGTGGTCGTGCTGGGGTGTGGTCGTGCTGTGGTGAGGTCGTGCTGGGGTTTGGTCGTGCTGGGTGATGGTCTTGCTGGGGTGGGGTCGTGCTGGGGTGGGGTCATGCTGGGGTGTGGTCGTGCTGGGGTTTGGTCGTGCTGGGGTGGGGTCGTGCTGGGGTGGGGTCGTGCTGGGGTGTGGTCGTGCTGGGGTGTGGTCGTGCTGGGGTGTCGTCGTGGAAACGCATCCTCGGTAAATCTGCGGAGCAAGCGTTTCGCTCGAGACATCCTCAACACACGAAAGAGTGGCTCGCACCATGTGATTTGTCGATCGGGATTTCAAAAACAAGCGTTTCGCCCGAGACATCCTCAAACTTCAATCCGCCGGCCCACCTCGACCTCGATATCCATCAAGGAAAGAATCCGCCGGCCCACCTCAGCTGAGACACCGGGGACAGGTTTGCTTACTAAAAGAGAACCCTCGGCCCACGCCCTTTCCGGGAAAAGCGGGGTCGTCTGTGCTGTGCCGACATTGGCGCGTAAGAAGGTCGCGCGTACGCGCTCTCGTCTCCCATGTAGCATGACGCGCTGGCGGCCCGCGTAAGCCGCCGCGTAAGGTCGCTACGCCATCTCGCGTAAGACCCGTTTATTTTCGTCGCTCGCCATGGGCGATTGGTGGATACGGATACGTTCGCCATTTGCGAGATTGTGCGTCTCTGGCCGACTGGGCCCAAGGGAGTGTCGGATGTCCACTCAGCGTCACCGCCCGCTCTCTCCCACGGGGCGCCTCGTTGCAGCGTTGTGCTTGGCTGTTGCAGTTTCAAGAAGTCGCCGCGAAGGAGCGGGCTTCCGAGGGAGACAGGTCCTGGACCCCGAGGCCTTCCCCAGGAGCAGCTTTTCACCCTGGGTCGTTTGACGGTCCCAGGGCCTGGTGAGTGCCCCATGGTCCAGAAAGTGGCGGACTCGCCCCCCTGGCACTCGTTTCCGGCAAGACCTCTTCCCTTCATGGCGGACGGCGTGTGGCCCTCGTGTCATGGCTCGTGTCTCCAGCGGCCGTTCGGGACGCTTCGGGCACTCCCGGGCCGCCCCCAGCGAGGCGCAGCTGCAGGAGGGCACGGGGAGGGCCCGGGAGCTTGCGAGAACGGCCCAAGCTTTCGATATCCGTTCGCTTCCAGGCCAGGGCCCGCTCCACTCATGCCGAGGAAGGCGGCCGCGGCTTTGGCGGCCCCTGAGATCCGACGTCGCGAGCAGATGACAACATCGCGAACAATCGCAGCTGGAGCCCTGGATCCCATCTTCCTGCGACACTTTCAAGGCCGGGTCAATATGTGATGGCCCTCGGGCCCGTGACTGGGCGAAAACGCTCAGTGTGAAGGACTTGCGTCTCTTGGACCTCAGGGAACGCCCAGATTGAGCAGATCATATCGTCGAAGATCTAGAAATCCGCTGACTATCGGTCCCTAGGCCCTTTCCAACTGGCAAGTTTTTCGAGCTGCGTCCATTCGTGGCGACGAGGGACGCCCGCGAGGCCCAAACTGGCCCGAGCCTCGATCCTCGACCCTCGATCCTCGCACCCCAGTCCTCGAAGCTTGACCCTCGAACCTCGATCCTCGCGGGCGCCCAGGAGCGCGCCGTGGACCTCGCCGAGAGCGGCGGGCTGGACTGGCAGGCGCTCGGCCGCGTGGACTACGCGCGGCGGGCGCTGGGCGGCGCGGGGGGCGGAGCCTCGCCGCGGCTGCGGCAGGCGCCGCGGAGCCGCCGCCGCCCTCGGGCTCAGGCTCGGGCTCGGGATCGGGCTCGGGCTTGGGCTGGGGCTCGAGCTTGGGCTCGAGCACGGGCTCGGGCTCGGGCTCGGGCTCGGGCTGGGGCTCGGGCTCGGGCTCGGGCTCGGGCTTGTGCTGGGGCGTCGCCGTCGCCAGGGTCCATTTCACGATCCGATAGGTCCGGCTCGATGTCGACTCTGGCCGCTCCAATGTGATCCCAGACCCCTTTGCGTCGGGGAAGAAGATGGCGGAGGGTTTTTCGCCGTGTTCGGCATCTGGGGGCCTTCGCCTGGCCCCGGCGCCGTGACAAAAACGTCTCACGATCAACCGCTGGCCCGGGAGAAGGGGCCGGGACTTCTGGGTCCGGCTCGGTGTCGATTCCGGCTGGCCCGATTCCGATGCTGGTCAGGGGCAGGGGGAGGTGCGCGGCCATTTGGGAAGGGGCTCCGCCTCTCAGATGTCGTCCGGCCTGCCGAGAAGACCCCCTCCCCCCCCTCACAGCAGGTTCGTGCCGCGTCGACGCAGTGGCGACCCCAGCGCGGGCGCTCGAGGTGAGACGCCGCAGGTGGCCCAGGAGCTGGCCGACCTCGGACGACCTGCGCAGTCGGGAAGCCGCGGCCCGCTCGGTGGCAGAAGCCCGTGCCGAAGCCGTCACGGCACGCGCCTGCCGCAGGAGTCCCTCCCAGAGGGGGGCTCACAGTGGAGATCCATGCCAAGGAACATCCTGCTCGCTTCTTGGGGTTCGATGGTTTTGCTGTGGATAGCGTGGCGCTCCCACGCCAAAAATCAATGGACGGACGTCCTGAGGTCTCCGGGTTGGGTTTCTCGTGGAAGGTTTCTTGTGGTCGGGCCTCTACTTATTGTATATTTCCTCTGGAAGCCTCGCACCTTCTCAGAAGGCCGGCGCTCCCTCGCCCCGCCCCCTCCTGCGCGCCGCCGAGTTGGACCTCTTCGTCAGCACCCTGCGAATCGCGACTCCGCCGCCGGCGGTCGCCGGCGCATTCCTGCTCTGAGCACGCCTCTTCCCTTCGCCCTGCTCCGCGGCCGCTCTTCATCGTGCTCGATCTGTGCAGGTGCACAATCGGCGCTGTCTCGACCCAGTTGTTGCCGCACGGCGCCTCGTGCCGAGGCGTCGCCGCTGGGAAAAAAGCAGCCGTGTCGACTGGGTCACTTGCAAGGTCTCGAAGGTGACCGCGCTTCGTGCTTGGTGCTTAGGGTGTCGCGGCATCGCGCGAGGGCGCGAAGGTAAATCGCGCTTCGCGCCAGCGCGCCTTCGCAAGGCGCGAAGTCAGCTGACCTGGGTTCAAGGGCTCGACCTCGACCGTTCGAGGAATGCAGGTCACTGCGGAAGGTCTGCGTGTTAACGTCATCCCAGGTCCCGGTGGACTGTTCCAGGTTGTGTTCGGCCAATTTAGGCGACTTGGCCAATGGTCGCAAACGACGGTACCAGGTGAACTAGGGTGACCTAGGGTCACCTCAATGCTGGGCCATTCGGCAACATCGCCTTGAGAAGGAGGCGGATTCGGAGCCGAAGAAGCGGAGACGCTTCTCGAGACGATCGCGTCGCGAGCGTCGGCGTTGATGAGGGCTTAGGGTTCGGCCTGGTCCTCTTGCCGAGAGCCTGGGGTTCTAGAGGTGTCATGAAGCTGGGTACACATGACACTGCTGGCCTGGGCGAGAGCTGGAGATATCTGTGACCGCATGCGGACCTCGTGTGGCTGTATACGCCAGCCCCAGCGCGTGACCTCCGCCTGTTCCGTATTTGAAGCCAGCCGTGCGCGTTTATGCCCTTGTTGCAGTCCGATCCCCTTCCCACTCCACCCCGCGCTCTCCTTCCCCGGCCCCTCCCGACCCCCTGGACCCTCGGCCCTGGCATTCTCGTCCCCCGATGAAGCTGCTCCCTAATTTGCGTATCCGGCGCGTTCGAGGGATCGAGTTTTGGCGACGGGTCGCGCCACTTCTGAAGTAGGGAACGACGCTCGGCTTCGGCTAGCTTGCTCGGTAGTCGTACGATTAATTTCGAGCGGCCTTGATGTGCTCGCGTCGCTCTGCGGGCCCCTTCCAGAT
Organism: Prorocentrum cordatum; assembly: GCA_963575745.1. NCBI lineage: Eukaryota > Dinophyceae > Prorocentrales > Prorocentraceae > Prorocentrum > Prorocentrum cordatum. Next base: position 34,045 of record CAUYUJ010001884.1, on the reverse strand, counting down.
TTACGTCAGAGCCCAGAGGTTGCTGAGCTTTTGGCCTTCAAGGTGTAGACTGTCAATGTTGCCCTGCGATTGGGTAGTCGTAGTTGCCGTCCAGGCCGCACCGAGACCAGCGGTGCCATGCATGCAAGTGCTGATCCGTGGGAAGGGGTGTAGGGGGAGGAGGCGAGCGTAGTCAAAATCAAGGGTCACCCGCGAATGCGCGACGATGACCTTGATGAGGGTGCTGTTGGCGCGAGACGTTCTGAGTTGGAGCCAAGATGCACCCATCCAACGATGAGGCCCGAACCAAGATCGAGAGGTCTTACACGCTGGATGTTGGCAAGTATCTGTCCATGACCATTCGAGCTGCGGGGCCAGCCCTCTCGTCCTCGGTTCGCCGTGAGCTAGGAACTCGAAGGGGTCTCCGAATCATCCCGCGGCCCTCCGACGATGCTGCGCCTCCCCAGGGCTGCCACGACCGCGTGTGGCTCCTCAAAGAAGGATTCGAATGCATCCGTTGCCTGCGGTCTGGTGCCACGATCCAGACCATGAGTGCCTCTCCGTGCAAGCCTGGTGAAGGCCACCGCGTTTGGACAGTTCAGCCCTTTGTGTTCTGCAGTGTCCACCCAGACGCTCCATATGGATTGTCGCGGGAGCTGCCCGCGTGGGTCGGTTGCTTGGAACCGCCTGCGTAAGATGTGGGGTGGGCGCCACCCGCGAAGGACTACCGAACTCCTGGGTGCGGGAAGCGGCCTGGGACCAACCCCCTTCGACTCATTCGACCGCAAATTTAACGACCTCGAGATCCTGGCTGAGTCCAAGAAGGAGGATGAGGCTTGAGGCGTGGGGTCCAGCGTCCGCTCCCATTCAGTTTTGTGGTTTTTCTGCCGGACGTATTCCTTTCTCCTCCTCCGCTTCCTCCCCCTCCTCCTCCTCTTCCTCCTTCTCCTCCTCCTCCTCCTCCTCTTCCTCCTCCTGGAGGATGCCCTGTGGCGTCTTTTCGCGGATTTCCGAGTTCCGAGTTCCGAGTTCCTCCTGGAAGTGCCGTGGGCTCTCTTCGCGTCTCAGCGCGAGGCCGCTGGCTGTCTGTTCACACTTCGCCCCTTGGCCCCGCCGGCACAACCTTCGCTCCTCCCTTCCGTTTTCGCTTCGCGCCGACGTGACGCCTCTCTCCTCTTCCTTTCTCGATCTGTTCTCGCGCTTCGCCGCAGCCCGCGTATCATGGCCTTAAGAGGGCCCAGAGATAGGACAAGGAGGAGGAGGAGGAATAATGAAAAGAAACCGCTGGCTCAGGAAGCCGCGGCCAGGCGCGCAAGCCCATAGAGGGCCAGCCGCGATCGAAGTCGACCCACTTGATTATGTCATTCCCATTGATAGTGTGGCCACTCTTACAGATTGTGGTCACTCTTACATCCTTGTGTTGTCACTCTTACATCTTGTCATCTATTGTTTCTCCTCCTGCCCGCGTAACGGTCTCACGACCCCGACATCCGCATCGCACGAGCACCATACGCATGGCCATCTTGGCCAACGATACCGGATTCTATCAACACGACTCCGCCGACATCTCTCAGCCCTGCCTGGCACCGCAGGGAAAGGGAAGCACGCGCAGCAGCACGCAACGCGAGCCCTACACGACCAACCAACCTACCAGCAATTCCAAGCAGCACAGCTTCTATTCAACCGCAGCGCACAACAGCCACCAAGACAGACAACCGACACAATGTACGGCCAAACAACCCCCCAGGCCAAAGGCAAAGGCAAAGGGCAACACCAACAACAGCATTACTACAGCAACGGCAAAAGACCATCTTGGCAGCCTGTTGGGCACAGAGGATACGCCAATCCAGCTCAACAGGTTTCGACCTACGCAGCACAACCACAATACCAGCAACAAAAGGCGACAACTGTTGCCAAACAGCGCCAGCCACACCATAGTGGACACAACAGGCACACAAACCAAAACAGCAAATAACCACCACGCCAAGACCCAAATCAAAACAAGACAACCACCGATTATACCAGCGAAACACAACGACGACGTGCCGCAACCCAGTTTCGGCAGCAACCCAGATCACACAGCGCCCGCCACACGCGAGGTTCAGTTTTTGATCGACAGCATACCAGAAGCTTGCCACAACGAAGCTGTACACAGCGACGACAAGCCTGGATCCCCCCCTGGAAGTAGGAGCGTGGAGTACATCCAACGCAGCCGAGGAAACTCACGATCTGGCAGACGTCAAAGGACGGCTACTCGACCAAAAGCCATGCGCCGAAGCATTGCAATGCACCCGTAATTTCGGAGACGATTACGCAGCATGCACAACGATCTCGGCAGCACTCCTGAAGCAAGCCCATCGGCACTACGAGGACGCCGTCTACAAAACCAATACGTATGCCAACTTGGAGAACGAGCTAATCAACAACAGGCAGCACGCACCCAGCCCACAATCACACGCACCACGTCCACCATTGGTTCAACCCAAAACCTCCATGCCCAAAGCTGACACTGACGACGAGACAGAAGCTCAAGGCACTATTCATAACAGCATATGGCGGCCTTCAAGCCAACCGCTGGACAGTGGCATCGCTCGAAGCAGCTCGTCAAGACAGTGGCAAGGAGGCCAGACTACAGCGACAACTGCAAGCAGCAGTGGGAGCCATGCGACAATTTCAAGGGACAAGCGACCACCGTTCCAACGACTGCCACGAGACACGTGAGCACATTTAAGCACTGCGACAAGCAGGGCTACGAATGCACGGCGGCAGGGCGACGGAAGTGCGGCTGGAAGACGCAGCGCAACGTGAAGCCGAGCACGCAATGCGACATAACGAGGACAGACACCAACGTAAGGAAGGCCTCACTGCGTAAGCGTTCAACTACCACGCGCAAGTCAACCAACTACGAGCGCATAGCGACCAGTGCGCAACGATGCACATCGAGAGAAATCATGCGAGGAGTCAGAAGCGACAGTTGCTGACCTGAGACAAGGGGTACGCGAAAAGCAAACCACTCTTCAATGCCAGCGGCACAATTCATACTTAGATCAGCAGATGCTACAGAAGAGCGCGTGCAGCACTGCGTTCAACAGGTGCACCAACACTGCAGACTTCAACAAGGAGACATGGCACAACATAGTGCCCCGAACGTGCTGTTGGCAGAACAGAAGATGCCTTCTATTGAGCAAGGAATAGCACGTGACATAAGGCAACCCAGCTGGTGCGCGCAACAACGCCATAGTCATGAGGAGCAGTGCGCAATCTACATAGCATTACGAGCGCAAGCACGAGCGTCATTCCACCGCGAAGTTGCAGCAGCACAGAAACAAGTCTAGGCAGCGCAGCGGTTGCATAGAGCAACCTACTGGGCAGATGCAGCGACCAAGGAGCAGCGCACCTCATCATGGTCAACGCGGCAGGATTGCCCAAGATGGCCAATCCGCATTGCCACTGGCGATTTTTGCAGCAGAACGATGCCGAGGTGCTGGGGCGCGCGCGCAACGTCGACGGGTGACTATGCACGCATGCATGATATCACACGAACGGTCTGGAAAGTGGCCCAGGGGAAGACAGGGATAGCTGACCACTCTTTTACGACAAGCTAGAGGAAGCCACAGCAAGGAAGCAGCGAGAGCTTCAGCCAGGACGAGACTTACCAGTGCCGGACCTCGACCGCGACATCGAAGGAGAGACGCGCATCGACCGCCACATCGAGTGCAAGACGTATTGCGGGAGAAGGAAAAGTAACTGCAACGACAACGCATGCGTCAGGCACAAGTGGGTAACAAAGTTCGGCGACTGCAGTATGAACTCGAGGGCGTCATGGACGAAGACTCCGACGACGCCGGCGCCAAGGGCGACGACCTGCGAGACGACGTCGCGACGACGCGAGCCAGCGCGCGCGTTCCGATGCAGCGCCGCACCGATGCGCCTAACCTGCCATAGCAACCAGCATCGCCACGACAAGTCGACTCGCCACCCTGGCCGCCAATCGCGCCGACGGAGCACTTCTCGCCAAGAGCGCCGCAGTAGCGAGCGCTTCCTATCGCGCCGACCGGGTTGTACCCAACAGGCGCGGCACAACCTCCAGCGCCAAAACGCAGAGGAGCAGCGACTGCGCATTCGCTGCCTATGGGTGACACTCTGCAATGCGTTACGACGCCACTAGAGCAGGACATTGAAGAGCAACGCGAGGCGCTGCGACATTTTGCTGAAGCGCAACAGCTGACCATGTAGCGCAAAGTCCTTACAAGGGCGAGTCCCAATGCTCGGCCTCGTGCGCCCCGCGCGCCGCCTAGGCACGCGCCGCAGCGAGCGCTGGCAGAGGGCGAGAGCAACGACAGTTTTGACGCAGGGCCGACGTAGATTTCAGGGTCATGGGTGCAAAAAACTAGCGGCCGACTTTGCCCGAGCGGCAAACGGCAGGTTCGCCCGACTAGCTTCCCTTGGCGACGGCCAAGAGGCCAGCGATGCTCGATCGCGGAAGCCCATGCCTGACCCGCAAGGAGGTCAGGCGAAGTGCACGAACCGCCTGGTTAGCGACGCAGGCGGCTCTTCTCCCTCAGTCGTTGCCTCGTAGTGCGTCTCGGCACCTCCAGCGTGCTGCCCCGAGGCATCTACGCACCTTTCTCCAGGTGGCAAACCGGGGAAAACTTTGACGACGCGACCTCGCACATTCCGCCCCGCCCTAATGCGCGAGCAGCGCTCGCGCTCCACGACGGACCGCTGCCCGCGTAATCCACATTCATGTCGGCTCGCAGCAAACCACCATGGACGATTCAGCATGGGCATTCGCAGTGCTCGCGCACGGCGGCCACAAATCCTAGCGTGCGCGGGCGTTACTCGGGCAGCGTCGCGAGCGGTGCCCACAGCGGCATCGACGCAAGCCAATTCGACAGCGCACAAGTAGAGCTAGCAGCCATCATCTGGGCGATACTATACGCCGCGCAGCAACCACCCCATTAAAGCGCGCAGCTGCACGCATGCCCCTCCCGCGCCCACTGACTCGACAAGTGAACGCACAGCGACGATCCAATCATGAGGGCAGCACATGTTATGCCGCCAAGCGTGCGATCGACACACCATGCGCTGCATTCGTGGACGCGAGGACCACCTATGGAACGAGCTAGCAGACGCACGAGCAAAAAGCACGCAGCAGTCAACTCCGACGCAGAGGCAGCAAGCACAACCGACCCAATATTTTTCAACCATGCGCACTTCTACACGATCGACTAGCAGACCACAACAAACATATACTGGGCCATGCGCCAAGAAGACCCAACCAACGACCACTGCGCCTGCCCCATGATTCAGCAAGCTGGATCCCATTACATAGAACGCGTCACGCAGCAACCCGCGCCACTTACCACGACGGCCAACGAGCATGCCAATTCCGACGCGCGACCGCCAGCAGCAACCAGTGGTACAGAGGACGGAACTACCGCCATACATCTCAAGACTGCTACCTACAATGCGCAGAGAGCAGATTTCGATGCGACGAGGGCCGACTAACAACACGACAGACAGACGCTCTATCACATGGGAAGGGGCCAGCACTTACGATCACATGCGTTACTGCAGAGGGTTCACACCGTTGGCATTGAAGAGACTACCTCCTGAAGTGACAAGTGTACGGCCGACCCCTACACGCAGTTTACTGCGCCGCAGCGCCAATCCAAACTAGGGTGCAGCCCGTTGGTCAGCGCGGCAATACCGTGCGCCACTACACCCAAACTGCACCTCTGCTTCAAGTGCGAGCACGTCAGGGTATTGCACTAATCCCATAGCCTGCTCAACATCAAGCTACGAGCACCACTCGTTAGCGATGCCATATACTTTGCTCACGCGCCTCACACCCGAAGCGACGCTAGACGCGCAGCCATGCGGCGAAAAACACTGAAACCAGGAAGGTAATTATCACTTAGCTCCGAAGTTACGTGATTTTCTCATTTTGTATTGCTACCACTTTCACGACGACTTAGCTCCGCAGTTAAGTCACTCTATGAGTGCTGCTTCCGCCCGGCCGCAAAATCACTTAACCCCGGAGTTAATTGATTCCGCGGGCCGCCCCTGCCCTTCATTCGGCCCGGGAGAAAGCGAAAAGGGAGGGTTGCAAAAGGGAAGGTCAGGGAAGGAAAAGGGTTGGAAAAAGGAAAGAAAAAGGGAAGGAAAAGGGAGGAAAGAGAGAGGGAAACAGGGAGGGCAAAGGGAGGGAAACTACAGGGAACAAGGGAGGGAAAAGAGGTCGAAAAAGGGAGGGAAAGGGAAGGAAAAGGGACGGAAAAAGGAGGGAAAAGAAAGGGACAAAAAGGATGGAAAAAGAGATGGACCAAATTATGGGAAAAGGCAAGGACAGGGGGGGGAAAGGGAGGGAAGGGGAGGGAAAAGGGGGGAAAAGGGAGGGAAATGAAAAGAAAAAGGGAGGGAAAGGAAAAGGAAAGAAAAAGGGAGGGAACAGGGAAGGAAAAGGGAAGGAAAAGGGAAGGATAAGGGGGGGGGGAAAGGGAAAGAAAAGGGAAGGATAGGGGGGGGAAGGGAGGGAAACGGAAGGAAAAGGCAGGGGAAAGGGCGGGAAGGACAGGGGAGGAAAAGGAAGGGAACAGATATGGAAAAAGTAACGGGAAAGGGAGGGAAAAGGGAAGGAAGGGACAATGGGAGGGAAAACGGTAGGGAAAGGAAGGAAAAGGAAGGGAAAACGGTAGGGAACGGAAGGACAAGGAAGGGAAGCGGGAGGGAACATGTACGAAAAATGATAGAAAATGGAAGGATTGGTGAGGAAACGGGAGGGAAAAGAAATTGAAAACGGGAGGGATAAGGGAGTGAAAAGGAAGAGAACATATAAAGAAAAAGGAAAGGAAAATGGACGGAAAAGGCAGGGAAAAAGGGAAGGAACATGGGAGGGAAAAGAGAGGAATAGGATAGGGGAAGGAAAAACAACGGGAGGGAAAATGGAAGGACATGGGGAGGAAAAGCGATGGAACATTGAAAAAGGGAGGGGAAAGGGAGAGAAAATGGATAGGAACAAGGGGGACAAGGGAGGCCCCGACAGAGCGGGCAGGGCATCGGAATACCATACTATGTACACCGTTTCGCACCCGCCCCTCCAGACCCCCAAGAATTCTCAGATATTCCTGAGGGGTTCATGCGGGTTCCAAAGGATCCCCGATGATTCCTAAGGGAACCCTCAGGATGCCCAGCGGTTCCTCAGGGGGCCATGAGGATTCCGAAGGTTCCTCAGGGGGTCCTGGGGATTCCCCAGGGATTCCTACAGATTCCTGGGGATCCGAAGGATTCCGACGGGATTCCTAAGGACCCATTAGGATTCCGAGGAGATTCCGAAGGATTCCTAAAGGATTACTATTCGGTTTCTCTGGATTCTTGAGATTTCTAAAGTCCTGGATTCCGCATGCCGCGTTCCTGGATTTCTGATTTCCTACAGTTCGGGGGTTCTATAGATTCTTTGATTTCTACGGATCCCAGGAAATCTTCGAATTTCAACGATTCCTGGGTTCCTGGCGTCTCGGCTTTTCCTCAATTTCTGGATTCTGGTCTTTCTATTTCCAGGATTTGCAGGAATTCCATGGAAATCCTTCCGTGACGGCTCGGGAAACCCGCCGTCTTTCCAACGCTTTTCCGCCGCCCTCCGCCGCCTTTCCGCCTTTCCGCCGTCGTTGCGCCACCCTTCCGCCACCCTTCCGCCGCCCTTCCGCCGCCCTTCCGCCACCCTTCCGCCGCTCTTCCGCTGTCCTTCCGCAACCTTTCCGCCGCCCTTCCGCCGCCCTTCCGCCCTGCCGCCGCAGCGCCCTTCCGCCGCGCTTCCGCCGCCCTTCCGCCACCCTTCCGCCGCCCTTCCGCCGTCCTTCCGCCAACTTTCCTCCGCCCTCCGCCTGGGCTGACCTCAATGGTACTCAAGGTAGTGGCCGCCTCCTCCATCGCACTTCATAGCGTATCATAGCATGGCACTGCATAGCATATTAAAGCATAGCATTGCATAGCCATGGCAGAGCAAAGCACTGCATCACATTGCATCACAGCATCGCATAGCACTGCATAACACGTCATAGCATCGCATAGCATCGCATGCCATATCATAGCATGGCATTGCATTGGTTTTTGAGTCATAGCATTGCGTAGCATCGCATATAATAGCATAGCACTGCATAGCAGATACGCGCATGTTTGAAGTATCGCGTCTATGGGGAAACGGAGAAGGATGAGGAGGAAGAGGAGGAGGAGGAGGATGAGGAGGAGGAGGAGGAGGAGGAGGAGGAGGAGGAGGAGGAGGAGAATAGAGGAGGAGGGGGAGAGGGGAGGAGGAGGAGGAGGAGGAGGAGGAGGGAGGAGAGAGGAGAGAGGAGGAGAGAGGAGAGGAGGAGGAGGAGGAGGCGGAGGAGGAGGAGGAGGAGGAGGAGGAGAGGAGGAGGAGGAGGATGAGGAGGAGGAGGAAGGAGGAGGAGGAGGAGGAGGAGGAGAGGAGGAGGAGGCGGAGGAGGAGGAGGAGGAGGAGGAGGAGGAGGAGGAGGCGGAGGAGGAGGAGGAGGAAGGAGGAGGAGGAGGAGGAGGAGGAGGAGGAGGAGGGAGGAGGAGGAGGAGAGGAGGAGGAGGAGAGGAGGAGGAGGAGGAGGAGGAGGAGGATGAGGGAGGAGGAGGGGAGAGGAGGAGGAGGAGGAGGAGGAGGAGGAGGAGGAGGAGGAGAGAGGAGGAGGAGGAGGCGGAGGAGGAGGAGGAGGAGGAGGAGGAGGAGGAGGAGGAGGAGGAGGAGGAGGAGGAGGAGGAGGAGGAGGAGGAGGAGGAGGAGGAGAGGAGGAGGGAGGAGGAGGAGGAGGAGGAGGAGGAGGAGGAGGAGGAGGAGAGGAGGAGGAGGAGGAGGAGGAGGAGGAGGAGGAGGAGGAGGAGGAGGAGGAGGAGGAGGAGGAGGAGGAGGAGGAGGAGGAGGAGGAGGAGGAGGAGGAGGAGGAGAGGAGGAGAGAGACGAGAAGAGGAGGAGGATACAGGAGGAAAGAGGAGGAGCAGGGAGGAGGAGGGGGAGGGGAACGAGGGAGAGAGGAGGAGGAGAGGGAGAAACAGGAGGAGGAGGAGGAGGGAATATATGGTCCAGGGCTTGGGCACCCCCCTCCACCACTCCAATGCTAATACCATCGGGTCCCCCCCCCCCCCCCGCGCGCGATGCCCCCACCCCCCCCCCCTGTGGGCGTCGCGTGGTGGCCCTTCCCCTGTGGGGGTGGTGGCCCCCCTGTGGACGACACCGACGACGACGAAGACGACGACGACGACGACGACGACGGCGGCACGGGCGCTGGCGACGGCGACGACAGCGTCAGCATCGGCATCGGCATCGGCATATGCATCGCCGTCCCAGGCATGACGTAAAACTGCTACACTTGACGGAGGGGAGGTGCCAAGCTGTAATCGTGCATAACAGCCGTAATCGGTTTGGGCTGGCCTCTTCCGATGAAGTCAAGTGCGCGCTCAATCTGGCGTGCGCCCGCAGGTTAAAAGCCGGGGCGGAACGATTGCGTCCTCGGCACGACGAAAACTGCCTTATTTTCAGTGTCCCTAATTAGGGGAAGCTAGCGCCAATTTGTTTTGTTGTTGCTTTTTTGGCTCTGGTTCGTCCATAGACATGCGGCCCTCCGTTGTCACGTAGCGTTCGTGGCGTGCCGGTGCGCGCAACAGTTGTGGTGTTTCTGTGTGTCCTTGGTTTACCCAGCGTTCTTGGGCAACGCGCTGTGTTTGAGGCCGCTTGCACTGGGGACCCTCTGCACATAAAAAAGAAAGATTAGGAGGCGGCAAGAGGGCATGCGGAGAGGGGAGGATGATGTTGACGACGACGATGAAGTTCATGATGCTGTTGATTATGGTCATGACGATGGTGATGATGATCATGATCATGACCATGATGATGATGATGATGATGATGATGATGATGATGATGATGATGATGATGATGGTGATGATGATGATGATGATGATGAGCTGCTGCTGCTGCTGCTGCTACTTCTCCTCATCCCCATGCTGCTGCTCATCATCTTCCTGCTTCTGTGCTGCTCCTCATCTTCCTCCCCCTCCTCTTGCTGCTCTGGCGCAGCTCCTCATGCTCCTCCTCTTCCTGCTCTTCCCTAGTGTCCGAGAAGGGTGCGCAGTTTCAGGCCACTCGGCACAGAAGAGCCGGGACTGCGAGCCCCTGCGGGAGGCGGGGGCGGAGGAGTAGGAGGAGTAGGAGGAGGAGGAGGAGGAGGAGGAGGAGGAGGAGGAGGAGGAGGAGGAGGAGGAGGAGGAGGAGGAGGAGGAGGAGGAGGAGGATCCCTCTTCTATCTCCTCCCTGCTGCTGTTGCTCCTCCCTGCTGCTGTTGCTCCTCCTCCTCCTCCTCCTCCTCCTCCTCACTGCTGCTGTTTCTTGTCCTCCTCATCCTCATCCTCCCTTCTACCCCGCCACCCGGATGATGATACCGATGACGAGGACGACGATAATGATGATGATGATGATGATGATGATGGTGATGATGATGATGATGATGATGCTACTGATGATGATGGTGATGGTGATGGTGATGGTGATGTTGATGATGGTGATGATGATAATGCTGGTGATGATGATGATGATGATGATGATGATGCTGATGATGCTGATGATGATGATGATGATGATGATGATGATGACTGCTGCTGCTGCTGCTGCTGCTACTTCTCCTCATCCCCGTGCTGCTGCTCCTCATCTTCCTGCTCCTCTGCTGCTCCTCATCTTCCTCCCCCTCCTTTTGCTGCTCTGGCGCAGCTCCTCATGCTCCTCCTCTTCCTGCTCCTTCTTAGTGTCCGAGAAGGGTGCGCAGTTTCAGGCCACTCGGCACAGAAGAGCCGGGGCTGCGAGCCCCTACGAGAGGCGGGGGAGGAGGAGGAGGAGGAGGAGGATGAGGAGGAGGAGGAGGATCCCTCTTCTATCTCCTCCCTGCTGCTGTTGCTCCTCCCTGCTGCTGTTGCTCCTCCTCCTCCTCCTCCTCACTGCTGCTGTTTCTCCTCCTCCTCCTCATCCTCATCCTCCCTTCTACCCCGCCACCCTGATGATGATACCGATGACGAGGACGACGATACTGATGATGAGGATGATGATGATGATGATGATGATGACGGGCCCGGAGCCCGGGATCATATATGACCCCGTGTTGTACTTGCGCCCAGCGGGCTCGTGGGATTTCGCATTATCCCCGCAATGGGATGCCCTGGCAACTATTCGGAAAGTTGGTGATGACAATTATGCTGATGACGATGCCCAGGATGCCCCTTTGTTCATCAATCCTGACGGTGACGACGATGCTGATGATGTCGTTGATGATGATGCTGATGACGATGATGCTGATGATAATAACGATCACGATAACAATGACCATGACGATGATGATGATGATGATGATGAAGACGACGACGGCGACGAGGAGGATGATGATGATAATGATGGTGGTGATGATGATGAGGATGATGATGACGACGACGATGATGATAATGATGATGCTGATGATGATGGTGGTGATGATGATGATGGTGGTGGTGCTGGTGGTGGTGCTTATGATGATGAGGAGGGGGAGGAGGAGGAAGAGGAGAAGGATAACGATGATGACAATGACGACGACGACGACGACGATGATGATGATGATGACGATGACGATGACGATGATGATGATGATTATGATGATGGTGATGATGATAATGGCGATGATGATGATGATGATGATGGTGGTGATGATGCCGACGACGATGATGACGATGACGACGATGATGATGATGCTGACGAAGATGATGATGATGATGACGATGACGATACTACGATTGTGATGATGATGATCATGATGATGAGGATGATGAGGACGACGGTGACGATGATGATGATGATGATGATGATGATGATGATGATGATGATGATGATTATGATGATTATGATGATCGTGATGATTATGCTAGTGATAACGGTGATGATGACGATGATGATCAATATGAATATGGTTGTGATGATGACGATGACGACGATGATGATGCTGATGATGGTGATGATGATGCTGGTGATGATGATGATGATGATGATGATGATGATGATGATGATGATGATGATGATGATGATGATGATGATGATGGAGGCCTCCTGGGGCCTCCTGGGATCCTCTTTGGGCGGAAGGCTCGAATTGTCGGTTCGTGTTCCCCCTCTTGGGCCCCCTCTGGGGCCGTTGGAGAGTTGGAGGGGGGATGCCTGTGATCACGAAGACAGCTGGCGCCCCAGGTTACGTTCTCTGCTGGTCTCTCGCCCATGGCGGAGCTTTATGCTCCATCCATGTTTACCTCTGTTCCTGATTTCCTCTTCCTCCTCCCCAATCCTCCCTCCCCTCCCCTCTTTGTCCGTGTGGCTCGAAGACAAAGGCTTCCAACTCACCCCGGTTGCCCCGAGATCTTCTTGTATCGCTCCGGTTGCAATCCCAATGCCGTCCTACATGATGGCGCTCATCTTCTGGGTCAACTCCACCGTGCTTACCCGCGGCGTGTGGATGCGCAGGCACTCTGACGCGCCTGGGGCGGTAGTGGAAGTGATCGACGTGCACCCCGATGATGTCTACGAGCACATGCTGCAAGGGTGGGCCCGAGGGCATCCAAACGGTTTCGTGGAAGTGGGCATCCTCGCAGCAGACGGTTTCGCGGGGTGCTTCGGCCAACAGAACCCGACTAGATTCCTGGAGCAGGAGGAGTTTGTGGAGGATACGGTGCACGTGCCAGTTCCTGTTCCTGCGCAGGAAGACGCCGACGAGGTGCCTGAACCCGTGCCAGTTCTGGTTGCTGTGCACGAAGAGACCGACGAGGTGCCCGAGCCCGTGCTGGTTCATGCGCCCGCTACGCTGGAACGTCCTCTTCCTGCGCAAGAGGAATCCGGCGAGGGGCCTGAGTCCGCGCCGGTTTCTGCGCCCGTTGCGCCAGAAGGCGCCCTCGTCGGGCCCGCCCCCGAGGACTCTGGCGCAGGCGCCCCCCCGGCCAAGCGAGGGCGCCCGGGTCGCCCAAGGAAAGGATGGATCGAACACGCCCGCTTATCCTTCCCTGACACGACGAAGTTGCGGGAGGCCGCAGCCGAGGCCGCCGACCAGCTCCGCGGATGTCGACAGGGACACTTGCGCAACGCAACGGCCGAGGGGCGCAAAGCCGTGGATGCGCCGTGCAAAAACTGCGCAGGGCGCGCCCGCCAGCGGTGCTTCTCCTTCCGTCCGCCCCGCGGGACTGGCCGCCTAGTGCTCGTCGTCGAGAAGAAAGGGGAGTGCTGCCCAACGCCCCCGTCGAACGCCCGCATCCTCGACCGCGCCAAGGAGTGCGCCCAGAGAATGTCTCCCGTGAAGGCGCGCGACCAGATGGAACGAGACTGAGGTCCCGCTGAAGGAGAGACCGGATCTCAAGCAGTTGCAGAACGCCAGGGCGCGCAAGCCCGAGGAACCCAGAATCCCCGTGGTTGCCAGCAGGGTGACAGTGCGCTGGAAAGTCGTCTGTGGGCGCGGGGCCCCCGGAGTCGCCCCCCGTGCCCCAGGGGGGCAATGGCCGTGGCCCATCGCGCCCGACGGGCGCCTTGCTGCGCCTTTAGCTTTAGCCTTCCCCCCAGGCTTGCATCGGGGAGATGAGGAACTGGTTGAAGAAGGATCACAACCCGATCTACCTGTTGAACATGGTCGACGCAAAGACAGGTCAGCAGACGCCAGTTGTGACCGAAAAAGAACTTGCGCATCCCCTTCGCCCACGGAGTCTCCGAGGCGTTGCTTGCCGAGCACAGGTTGGAGTGGCTCTTGATGGATTGGACGTGGAAGACGAACTGCCACGGGATGCTCGTGGGTGCCGTTGGCCCCGTGGGCCTCCACGTGGACGAAGCAACTGGCCTCCCGACTATGCGCTTCCTGCCGGTGTTGTTCATGGCCTCGGAGACCGAGGGCAGCGAGGCTTCCGAGCTTCTCTTGCAGGCTTACTTCGAGATCGCTGACCGCCTTGGCATCAGCACGACGCACGCCGTCATGGACTGCCGGTGCATGGGCGCGGCCGCCCCCCTGTGCAAAGCTCGTGGCATCCGACTGCGCAGGTGCCTGCAGCGCGTGAAGGGGAACGTCGCTGACGAGGGCAAGGAGATGTTGGACAAGGGGGGCGGCGTGAAGCGGATGAAGAACACGGCCCTTGTACATCCCATCAAGAACTTCATGGAATTCTCCTCCGGCCTCCCCGACAGCGGCGTCGGGGGCGAGGGTGAGAGCGACTTGGAGTTAAATGTGCTGTGGACGGAGATATTCGATCGGTTGAGGGAGGACGGGGAAGAGTCGTTTCAATGGGGCGAGTCCGCAATGGCGGACTACCTCCTTACGAACATCTTTACAGTGCGTCCAGACGGAACGATCGCCGCACCCCGGCGCTGCGGGCTCGGGCAGGCCCCCCCTGGCCTTGCGACGTACGCGACGTCTACAATTGAAAGATCTTGGCGGACTCTCAAAGGCGTTTGCTGCGCGGGGGCCCCGAAGTCACTCCCAGAGCTGATCGACGGAATCGGCGCCATGATGACGTCGAGGAAGGACGCTGGTCTCTGGAAGTCCCTGCGCCGCGAGATCAAGATCCCCCCCCCTTCGCTGACTGGCGAGGGCCGCCGCCAGGTGGCGAGCAGACGTGAACGAGATGTCAGCGAGGGGGAGGGGGGCGCGACGACCCGCCCCGCGAGGCTGAACCGCCACGACATGATGCCCCACTTCCAGCAGGAGGGCCGCGACGGCGCGTACCTCTCCAGCGCGTGCAACGTCGTCTTAAACGTCGACGGCGTCGCAGCCCAGACCACCTCCGTGCACGTCTTGCCGAGGTTCCACCAGAGCTGGGCGAAGGGGCGCAAGGCGGACGCGCCGGCGGCGCTGCAGCTTGGCACGGCGACGTCTTTTTCCGATGTCAGGGAGGCGGCGAGGGACAGGACGCGGCGTTTGAACAGGGCCAGCCCAGGCCCTTGTCGCGCCAGGGTCGCGGCCGTCGCCGCGACGGCGGGGGGCGGGCGTGGGGGGGGGGGCGCGGTGGCGGGCGGCGTCGGCTCCTTCAACCCCAGGGGGCCGGCGCGCCGCGGGGCCCCGCTCGCGCCTTGCAGGGGCCTGGGCCAGAACGGGTACTCCATGAACCGTCATCGGTACTTGAGGGCGTTCTTCGCCATCGTCTACGCGACGGACACTGGGGAGGCCATCGATTCGCGCGGGCACTGGATGAAGCGCGGGGGGGTCAGTGAGCACTCCTTGTTCGTCGAGAAAATGTTAGAGGGGTCCTGCGCGGCCCCGCTCCCGACCAGTTTGCCGCGCGCAGCTACGGGGTCTTCCTCTTCCCCCCAGCCGCCGAAGCATTCGAATGCGCCCAAATAGTCTGAGAAGATGAAGGCGGTGTTTCAGGCCGCGCGGCCAACTTCCCCATCGGCCTCGCCCCGCGCCCCCTAGGGGCGCCCCGATCCTGGCGGGCGCGCGTCGAAGCGGGCGGGGGGGCGGTTTGGCCGCGCCGCAGGCGCGACCGGGGCCGCCCGCCGCGAGCAGGCCAGCGGCCCCGGCGGCGCCGCCGTGCAAGCTACCCGGCTCCGCGGCGTCACCAGGCGCCGTCCCGCTGCTCTCGTCCAACTTGCAGTGCGAGGGCGACGGGCGCCCCCCTTGCTCTTCGGGGCGCCCGGGCCCCCCGCCCACCCCGCCCCGCAGGTGCTGCTGGAAGACGGCGCAGGCCCGCTGCAGGAGGAAGCGGCGGGCGTCGTGCAATTTCTGCCCGCAGCGCGCGCAGATGGCGAAGAGCTCCACGGTCCTCGAGGCAATATTGGCGGGCATCAGCTCCATGTGCAACTCTGACTGGGAGGCCCTGCAGTTGAACATGGCCAAGGCGCTCTCCCTGAGCGAGCAGGGGGAGCAAGGTCGTCGCCACGCGGCCAGCGTGCAACTCATCGGACAGCGCTTGGCGAAGTGGGGCCTCCAGGCCTCGTCGCGCCGATGCGCCCTGATGTAGGTCTGCGCGTTTTCATTTGGCTGGGCGCCCGTTCGCGGGCTGCCCGATTCTCCGAACAGTGCTTGCGTTCCTATTTCCTTTCGGCGGGTGCAATCCACGCGCGCAGTCAGGTGCCCTTACTTCTCCGTCGCCGCTTGTGGCCGCCCGTCGCCGAGACGCATAGCTCGCGCCGCCTAGGTTGCACCGCGGGGATTGCATTGCACCGCTTAGATTGCAGTGCGCCGGATAGATTGCACCTCTGTAGTTGCGTCGCGTAGATTGCGCCCCAGCGATTGCCGCCGCTGTCCCAGAGTTGACATCGCAGGCGGTCGGAGTGCCAGGCGACGGGGCGTGTCTCTTCCACGCGTTGATCGAGGCGCTCAGGAGGGGCGGCGAGGAGGTCGGCCTGACCGCCGAGGGCTTGCGAGCTGAAGGACTGCCCTCCGCTTGGCGGACCCCCCCCCTGCCCCCGCTATCTATCCGCCAGCTGGGCCCGAGCGGTCGGGGGGGGGCCCGCGGGCGGGGTTTGAGTTTCATCGCCCCCGCACGGGCCCCTGCGCTTGTAAAACGTCGCCCCCAGCCACGAACTGGATCGCGAGCCTCCCCGGCACGTTCGAGGACGCGCTCAACAGAGCTCAGTTCCCCAGCGTGGACGCGCGCGTCGCGCACGTGCGGAAGCCCGGTTCCTGGGCGGACCATTTGGTGGCCACTGCGTGCGCCGCGGTCTTGATGAGGCCGGTCGTCGCCGTCTTAGCGCCTGGCGGCCAGCGGGCGCCGATCGGCCCGCCGCGGGCGGGCGCCGCCGGCAGGGTTCTCGCGGGCTCTGCGATTCGGGCGCGCGCGCGGCGTCAGGCGCGCCTGGGGGCGGGGGCGTGCGAGACCCCCCCGCCCGCCCCGCTTGCGCCCGAGGTCATTATCTCTGACGTCGAGGGCGACGTGGGCGCCTGCTGCCGCAACATTGAGCCGCCCACGTGCGTCGACGGGTCGTTGCGGCTGGCTTAGTTTGCCGTGGATTCGCGCGTGCCGAGCGCGTCGCTGCGGCGGCCGCGGGTCCTCGCGCAGCGCGCCGCCCCCCATTGGTCGCCTCGCGTACTATGGCCAAATTCAGTCGGGCTTGGCCGACGCACCTCAAGACACTGGGGCCCTCGGCGATTTCTTTTGGAAGGTTTGGCACGCAGACAAGTTTTAGAGCTTCCAGCATATATTGCTGGGGGGGGGGGTCGCAGCCGGCCCCGGCCGTCGCCCGCTCCGCGCCCGCTGGTCGCGCCGAGGTGGCGGCCCGCCGTCCGCATTTGCAGCTTCGACCAGCTGCATTTCGACGGCGCGGAGTCGGCGGGCGCTTCCCTGGGCGACGGCGGCGCCGCCCCCCGGAGCCCCCCCGGGCGGCGGCGGCGGCGCCGGCGGGCCCGGCGCCGGGCCAGGCGACGAGCCATGCCCGAAGAGGCGCCGGAAGTGAGAGCGGACCCAGCGCCCAGGGCCCTTGTAGTCGGGCCAGGGGGGGGCAGGGGGAGGCGGAGGTCGGCGAGCATCGAAGCGTGTCTGATTTTGATTTTTTTCAAGATTCTTCGCATGCTTCGTCGTTGTCGGTGCACCTCGCTCATTCCGTAGTTTTGCTTTGCGATTGGCGGGAAGCAGCCTGCGCGTCGCGCCCGCGTGGGGAAGGGGGGGCGGGGGCGAGGTGGAGCTCGGCCCCGACCCGGGCGCGTGGCGGACAGAGGTAGCAGTCGCAGTCGCGCTCCTGCGGCGTTCGGCCCCCCGTGCCCTGATGTGTCCCCTCCTGCTCCTCCTCCACAATTATTCAATATGAACGCTGCTCTCCTCCTTCCCCTGATGACGGGTTGGGAAAGTTCGCCCCCGCCCCCCCTGCGTGCTGTTTGTTTACGCGCAGGATTCCCCGGAGTTGCGTTTTCGCCTGCATGTGTTTTCAAAGTGCTGCGTTCGCTGAGGCGCCGGCTTCATTTTCGGGCCTCGCTCGTTCCGAATCGTGTTCCCGCTGCAGCGCTGGCTTCATTTCCGTGCTTCCGCTCGTTCCGAATCGCGCTCCCTCTGCAGCGTTGGCCTCATTTCCGCGCTTCCGCTCGTTCCGAATCGTGCTCCCGCTGCAGCGCTTGCGTCATTTCCCGTGCCATGCCACGGCGTGCAATGCAATTCTAGGTTGCGTTCCGCTGCGCGATGCCATGCCTTCAGCTGAAGCTGTGATATGCAGCGCTTAAGTGCCGCATCGTGCTATGCCAGGCTACGCTTAGATCTTCAACGCCATGCTATGCAATGTTATGCTCGGGGCCGCTGTGCGATGCCATGCTTTGCGCTGCAAAGCTTTGTGATGCAAGTCTTCGCCGCGCCGCGCCGCGCCATGCTGTGACATGCTACGCTTTGCGGTGCTCTTCTACGCCATGCCACGCCGTGCTCTACAATGCATCGCGTACCCTTTCGGGATCATTGCCCTGCTCGACATCCGACTGCGCGAACAGAGAGGCGATCTACGCCATGGTTAGGGATGGGAGGGGTGGGTAGGATGTCAGATATGACGCGAAGGCACCTAGCATGTCCTCCTCCTCCTCCTCCTCCTCCTCCTCCTCCTCGTCCTCCTCACTCCTCCTCCTCATATTCCTCGTCGTCGCCCTCCTCGTCCTCTTCCACTTCCTGTCCTCTCAATCGTCGCGGCGCCCAACCAAATGCCGCGGCGATTTAACTCCGCAGTTAAGTCTGTGCCTGGCTGGGGCGCGCGGCGTGGGAATCACTTAACTCCGGAGTTAATTCGTGTAATAGCTGGTGCGTCCGCCACCTTGGCGGCGACTTAACTCCGGAGTTAAGTTTTTCCGCGGGGTGGCCTTTGCCCCGGACTCGGGCCGACTTAATTCCGGAAGTAAGTCTTGGATAACCGCCCGGTTTCAGTCGCTTCCGCATGCGGCGGGGTACTGTCCACGGCCTAGCCGACAAAAGGCCACCTGCAGTCATGCCAGCATAGTCCAACGGACGAATCAAAACCAAGAGCTCGCCAGGCATTTGCGACGTGGCACCGCCGGCGCGTCGCCAACCGGGTGGGCGCGACAATGCGGCGCAAGTGCGACTAACCATGGCAGTCTACGGCCTTGCATGAACCCGCGCAGATGTTAACCGCGCGCCTGCGCACGCGCCGGTTGCACAGGTCAAGGGGAAGCTGACTAAGCATGGTAATGACTGCGTCGCGCGTGCCAGCGACTGGCTAACGTGCATCACTGACCCATGCGCCGATCACCACCATGATTCATGAGCAAAAAACGGATGCCACTATCCTGTCCACCTTACCATCGAACAGAAGTGACCACGTGCAAGAGCGAAAAGCAGGTAACTGCCCCCCTATGTCCCAGCGGGTATGCAAAATCCTGTCAGGGAAGCCCTCTTCGCCATTCTACTCGGCAGCCAGCCGCTGCAACCATGCGGCGCCCATGCCAACCAGCGTCGCCAGCTGGCCGCCAACGCGCTTCGCGCAGCAGCAGCATAATGCTTCTTTAAAGGCGGCTTCGCACTCGTCAAGCCTACATCGCCGCGAAGACCATTGAGTCTATGCGGCTCAGGCGGCGCGCCACAGAGGTCCTAGAACCAGACATGAGTACGAGCCATGCTACCATACTACGCAAGCTCCACAGTGGCACCGCAAAGTACCTTACAATAAGATCAACCGACCAGAGCACGCGCAAGCTCCACCTTGCATTCTACACAGCCATAGCGGACCGACATCACGATGCAGAACAAGCATTAAGGCATTTCCAGGCAGCAACTAGACCACCACTGGCTTGTCAACTCATGCAAGACCGCCCCGACCACATCGCGGCGCTATCCAACGCGTTCCAGAGTTTCCACGACGTGCGCGAACACAGAGCAGAACGGCAACGCACCATAGGAGCACTACTTTACGTGCCAGCCACTTGGAAAGTGCAGCTGAGGCACGCGCCATGCCATTCTTCACTGACGCAATGGGGGAGGTACTTGAACGCGACGAACATCAGGAGACGAATTGATGAAGCATTTCGCCGGACAAGAGGAAACCGCGCTTGCGGGCGACGGCGCCCTTCCCTCCTCCCCCGCCCCCAGCGCTGCAACGGTGCGCACAGTGCACCGGCTGCGCTGGCCGTGTCGGACCGCGTGGTTTCATTCCTCAAGATGTCGGCGTTCATTAGGGAACTCATGCGGCGCAAACGTCCAGGGCTGGACAGGGCCTCGGCTGACGTGCTCAATGCAGCGCCAGCGAGCACAGCAAGACAAGCGCACCGCTACTACTCATGGCATTGCCCACCCAACAAGAAACGTTTATCGTGGATACACGGCGCGGCAATACCTCTACACAATTTCCAAGGCACAGGGAGCAAGGCAGCGCGACGCAGATATATTTTACTCATGTCAAAAACACATACTTCAAACAAAGCTTTGCTACCGACGCAGAGCGGAGGATTTCGAGACCGATCGACGTTATTTGCAGCGCGCGCAGCCACGCTTATCATCATGTATAACCATACAAGCAGCGCCATCACAGCACAATGCTACAGCGACCCCGCATCAGCCTTCAATG
This sequence comes from Prorocentrum cordatum, assembly GCA_963575745.1. Classification (NCBI taxonomy): domain Eukaryota; class Dinophyceae; order Prorocentrales; family Prorocentraceae; genus Prorocentrum; species Prorocentrum cordatum. The sequence continues at coordinate 13,536 of CAUYUJ010001884.1, read as the reverse complement.
CGGTAGTAAGAGAGTCAGCGTTCGGCCGCGCAGCACAACCCGACCACGAACAATACTAGTACCACCAAGCCTTCCCACCTGCATTTGCACCCGTAGCAGAAGTAGTGCTCGGCCAACCTGGCATGTTAGACACGCGCCAATGCGATGTGCGCTCAGCAGCCCAAGTCACCGAGTCTTACAGAGCCTCGCGCGTCACATGCAACCGCTCCAAGATCACAGCGCAACCCACAACAGGCACAATACCAGACAGCAGCGTAGCAGGTGCATCTTACAAGCTTTCATTTTCGAGATCCGCCGACGACGCGGCCAACCACGTATCATAACAACCTTAAACAATTTGACTACCAACGCCAGCAGCACCATTGCTTTCGGCCTACCAAACCAAAGGCTCATTGCAATACGACTGCGTAAACAGCATATCAGTTGTTGGCGACGCGCTAATCACGGCGCTGCGCAGAGACAACGACCTTCTGGAATGCGACAGGGCTGACCTAGCCACTACGACCCACTCATCACTCACCACTAAAGGCTTCAAGCTCAACTACAAACCGCGCAAGCCAGCATTCGCTCTGCACCTCGCAGGCACAGGCACCGACCAATCTGATCAGGAACTACTCGCGCAACCAGAGCCTACCATTTACTGCCGCCAACGATGGGATCAGCATGTCACCATCACGCACATCTACGACCACCTCGGGACTTACTTCAACCCCGCATCCACGACCGCTCCCCGCACAGCACGTCAGAGCACCAAACACAAAGCAGCACTGGTACCGTTCAAGGCCACTCACTTCAAAAACAACTATCCAAGGACAGACATTAAGATGCGCCTGGCGGACTCATTCGCAAATTGTCACCTCTCCTACCAAGCGGAAGCGTGGGATTCGCTCGTGGCTACTACGACAGCGCGACTAAACACAGCACGCAGCCAAACACATCGCAGTGCCACAAAGACACATTTCCTAGAACAGCAGGCAGCTCACATATCAGACCAACGACTTCTACTTATAGCACAAAGAGCTGCCTATCAAACCGAGCTCAGACCACGTCGATTCAAATGCTTAGCCAGACTAGTAACACACGCACCACGCATCTTACTGCGACCACCTAGTCCCCGACCACGAGCAGCAACAATAACGACCAACAACCGCAACAGTGCCCTCCCCCTGGATCGATTTAGTTTCAGACGACTCCAAATGGTTTGGCCAGTGCCACGACTAAGCACGACGATGCGCAACGACAATGGGACGTAGCGAGATGGCTTGAGTGTGCCCGCGGTGCACCGGAGCACGACATCACCCAAGCCGACAGGGCCAAGTGCAGAGAGCACATCTACTTCAGCGACAACTTGTGCATTGCGAATTTGCAACAACATATGCAACAACTCGACTACGATAACAGCAACGCAGCACCAACGCCACCTCAGCAGCAAGCGGCATGCATCTGCTACAGGTGCGGACATGCATCTCGCTCCATAGGCGAATGGAGGGCTCGCCGCACAGCAAGAAGAAACACCCGCAACCCGGCGACATACCCAACGAAGTAGAAGGGTGCCAGCTGCCGCAGCCGTTGCAGCCGCAAACAGCTCCATGCACGACAAAGGCTGTTCGCGCATCTGAGGTGTAGAGTGGCAATGTGTAGCCGCCACTGCATGCAGCGTGCGCCCGCACTAGCATCAGACACAAATACCACTTCACAATATGAGAATTACGCGGATAACACAGCTGAAACAGACACAGGGCTACGACCAGACGCAGCGAATTTACGAGCAGCAAGACCAGAAGGGTACACGCGACAATCTGGGCAGCAATACGACGCAACAGCACCACCAGCAACTACCATAACGGAAGAACAGATCCAGCAGCAGCCGCTCAGTAATGCGAAGACGAATCCAACGTGCATGCTCCTGCTCTTCTAAGACGTGCGACACCACGGGGACCTGCAACGCTAGCTCGAGAACAACGCAGCCACATGCAACTACACCTGCATTAGTCTATCGGCCACAGCAGTGTCTCACAACTCGAATTAGCCACGCCAGAAGTCACCGAGACATGGATATGAATGACCATGCAAGGAGAAGTAGCCGCCATTGTTTGTCAACCAGCGGCGGATACCTGGACAGTCAGAGATACACACCGCGCTACAACGCAGATCTGGGGTACTCCCAACCTACGCAAGGAGCATCCCCAAATATACGATTATGCAGCAGGAGGGTTCAGAACATGATACTGGTACTGAGGGTTGCCAAGCACGCAGAGACTTCGACCATTCTGCTTACCAAGCAACCTAAATGGCACTCAACTGCGCCAGGCATCTGGCACATGCCACAGTTCCGACAACTTACCAGCGGGACGCCTCGCACTGACCTCGGCCAACCCACATTCAGCAAGGCTGCGCGGGCTCCAACAGACTGCTGGCGTTGCACTTATTGAGCATGCCAAGGGCCACCACAGAAAGGCACATCAGAAGCAAGTGCACCTGCAAGCACAATCCAGCAGCATCCGTGCCAACAACATGCAGCTTACCTCTGTGGCCTTATCCCAGAATGCGCAGCAGCAGAACTAACAGAGTTTGAGACACCTGAGCCACCAGAGGGCATCAGCGGCGACCTGCCATTGGACTTAAACTTAAACCAGCACGTGCCAGAATGCGAGCACAGCACAGGACCACCTGCACGTTCCAACGATCAACGCGGACCATGCATCAGGTTAGGCCTGGTCGCTGGCCCACCCTCGTTGGCCTGGACTCAGCACGTGCGCTTACTAGCGGAGGACTTAGCGCAACGTAGCACACCGCAGCCAGCGGAGTACGACTACAACCTAAGAAGCAGCGGCTCCAGCCCGCCTCGCGACTGGAACGGGGGCCCTGCAGGGCCACCTCAGGCAGGGGCCACAGGGCACTTCATACAAAACTGACTTCAGCCCGCCTCATACCTGGAATTGGAGCCCACGCGGGCATACCTCAGGGAGAGGTCAAAGGGCAGTTCAAATACAACGTCGACATCGGCAGTGCCAGTCAATGCAAGACTACAGCCAGTCTTGAGACAGCTCCTTCCTTCTTATCTTTCGCCATTTCTCGTTCGATTCTCGCTTGGTTGGTACATGTCTTGATCGCGCTTTCAGGCATACCAATTGAAATCGATCGTGCTACGGTAGTGTTGGAGGACAAGGTTGCTTGCTGCATACGCCATTGTCATGCAGCACTTTTGTCTACGTTTATGCTTGCGATACGCGCCAGACACTTGAGGAGCTCTCCAATATGCTCTTCCACGCCGACGCATTGCTCACTTGCTTACCCGGATGGCTTACGCCAAACCACAGGCCCGGTTGTAGAACGTTTTTTTTGGGTGCATTGCAGTGTCTGGCCAGGTTGCAGGGTCCTCACTGCGCGCTGGGTTCACTAGAGGCACGCGCCCACCGACGCATGTAGCACAATGGTAGCATAAACCGGCGCACGCATGCATTGTTGTGACGCGCTGTTGCTCTCTATACTTGTCAGTTTGCAGGTGCAGAGGCCGAAGGCAATTCAAGCTTCCTTACGCTCTCCAACCGTTTGATCATGTCTAAATTCAGATACCTTCAATCATGCATCAGGCTTCTCATTCATTCTGATTGCACGGAATTGATGGTTTACTGAGCCGGTTATCTGTCCGTCTCGGCCTCTCGCAGAAGTTTGGGCCGCGTGTGCGCTTCTTTCCTCGCGCGAAGCAGCGTGCGAAGCAGCGCGCGCAGCGCCGCGCGCAGCGACCGGCAAACGAAGAAGTTGTACCTGTTGCCCGCCCCATGCCTGGAATGGGAGCCCGCGCGGGCTCGCGTCAGGGAGGGGCCGGAGGGCAATGCGCCGCGCATGCCAACAAGTGCAGCGCAGCCTACTGCACAAGACGACGTGCATCTCACGGATTTGGCTTTGCCCACCTTTTCATTGACAGGCATGATCGTTCCATTGGATCTTCTACGGAGCAGGCCTACAGGCTCTTCAACCGAATTTGATTGTGCGGACATGATGGGCTGGGATATCTACATGCAGGTGCCGCTTCTCGTGCCCGAGGGAGCCCGTGAGGGCGTGCCTCAGGGAGAGGCACATGCGGCGAACGCCAATTGCAGCGCCAACTGCTACGTAGACTACACAGCACCTGCAGCAACCGGGAACAACAGCATGACGCACAGTCACATGCCCATTACCACCACGATCATGATGCCGTGACTGTACGAAACACCACCTATGACAAAGGATTTGTTGCATAGTCGCTCGGCCTGCCCCATGCCTGGCATGGGGGCCCCACGGGGCATGCCTCAGGGAGAGGCAATTGGGGCCAGCGCTATATGTCCAACACGACAATATAGATTTTTACATTGTATACAGCCCGCCTCATACCTGGAACGGGAGCCGACATGACATGCCTCAGGGAGAGGCTTCAAGGGTTTTTTCATTGCGCAGCAGCCTCCGGCTATTGTCACCACAGACGTCGCACTCGCATCACATATGGACAGTTTGCAGCCCACCGTTCCTTACGGGCGACTCGCAAATGCAGCTAGGCTCAAACCAGCGATGCATTACATGCGCCGCCAATCGGCGCCCTACATACTTCATTTCTTATGCAACATGACGGCCACAACAGAGGACTTCTTCGCGGTCTATGCTGAGGCATGGTCGAACTCACCTCGCTTCATCTACGCGCCAGCGATGGAGATCTACGTGACTGACGGTGAGAAAAGGACATGGCCTGCAGACTAAATCACGGAACCTACAGCTTGAACAGCAGTGCCGTGCGACTTCCAACCAGCACGGGCTCGACGGCGCTGACGACCTATCACTGTTTCTCAACTTATGAGGGCGACCAACATTCCAACTACTAGGACGTACAGCAACGCCAAGTGACCACGCCCCAAGCACTGCCCACATGTTCAGGGCCCAAGTGCAGAAACACAAGCAGGTCGACAACCTCGACAAGCTCTTCGTGTGCATTTCGCTCCACACACGCTCCACTTCGTTCGCGAGCGCATGCGGGTCCGTACATTATTGGAAAGCCACATTCCAGTGGCCTACCTGCCCGACGCGAACCAGAGATACTTCCAGCCACCTAAGACACGACTGGAGTCTGTACTACAACAGTGGAAAGACACGAGCTCACACACCAGCATCTACAGTCATTAGGCGGGGAGGCCACATACTATTCCATTTTGCAGACGCAGCTCAATTACTGCAGCATATGCGCGATCCAACTTACGACCCTGACGACGATCACTCCACTATTCAAACACCAGCGAGGTCCCCTTCCAACAGCGGCACCAACAACAACGCACCGCCACTCTCCAACCCAATCCAGCCAGTACTAAGGACTATCCAGCACACATCAACCAGCCAGCTACAACGAGCCATCAATCACCTACCAGCCAATCTCAACCAGCCAGCAACCACGGACAAACCATATCATCCAGCACCAGGGAACAACACCAATGCGATCCAGCATCATAACGCCCACAGGAGCAGAACCCTAATTTACCCGCCGCCATCTAGCGTCAGGATCCCAATCGTATGCCTACCACCAGAGGCTGCCAGAAGTCAACGCTGGATCATATATTCGCCAGCGTCAGAGCTAGCACCTCAAACGCTCGCCGCGAGGCAGACCTATTTCCCACCAAATGCACCTCAAGCGCAGCTCCAAACGGACAAACGGGAGCCACTCCAATTGCTCCACACACTGGGCATCCGGGAATGATACTAGCCCACAGCAATGACCAAAGGCTTTTGGGCTACATCGAGACTGTGCGGAACCACCAGGTGCAATGCCAGCATTATTTGTCTGAAGTGCGACAGCTCAACCTACGCCAAGCAGAACTACAACAGCTACAGGAAATATCTACAGCCATGGCAGCGCCAACTATGCCGACGCCTATGTTCCCAGCACCAGAACACACGGCGCCACCTGCAGCGCCAACCGTCCCAGCACCTCATCATAAGGCGCCACCTACTGCGAAACCGGTGCTTTCAACGGGACTGGCGGACGGCAGCCCTTCTTGGGGATGATGGACCTACGAGATACCACACATTGCCTTGGTTACCAACATTGGACAGTACTACAACAAGGATGGCATAGTCTACGAACTCACGGTACCACGACGGTAACCAGCAGTACATCAGTTACCGCAGCACGAGGATAGTGAAGGCTCGCATGCATCATCTTACCTCTAGTCTGTTGGTGCCACGGCTCCTCCGGAATTCGTCATCGTTTGTCTTGCCTACTCTTTTCGTCATCGTTTGTCTTTCCTGCTCCTTTCACCTTTCCTGCTCCTTCCGCCCAAGTGAGTCTCCTCTTCCCCCTCAGGCGTCGTGCCTCTCTGACTGCTGGGGAAGGCAGGGGCCCTGTACTTCCGCTTGCGGAAGCATGGGAGTTCAGCTTTCGTTTTTTTCGGTGTGCCACTCCCCCGTTCCTCCTCTTTTTCCTCTGAAGGGCCACAACGGGTACATGCTCATGCATCCCTGGCGTTTAGTCTTCTTCTTCTCATGCACACTGCGTCGCATCCCCTTAGTACATATCTGACCTGAGTTTACCTTGCCAGCTTGGCTCCTCTGCAGATTGCCCGCACAGTACTCACTCGTGGGGGACGGTTGGTGGCGGAGCTGTGGCGGGTCATGGAGAGCAGGAGGTCGCTTACAGCATGTTTGCAGTGAGTACTATTCCCAGTGCATTGACTTGTCTTTGCGTTCTTCCTCTCAAAACTACTGTGGGGGATGATTTTTTGAGGATGCTGCCGGGGGAATTGTGCGTGTGGGGTAATTACAGGAGGCACACGCCAGATTTTAGAGTGCCAGCCTCGCACGTTACTATCTTTCGCATTCGTTCTTCTCCTTACTTTGTCGCCTATTAGCTACGCGCACCATCTATCCCCATACATCGGGGGGATACTTCGACCCTCTTACTTGCGGGAGGTGGCGGGAAGGTTTTTTTCGCCAGACCACCTGCAGTTGTAGCTAGTCTCTCTTGTTGGGTAACTTTGTGCTGGTATTCCTCATCTCCTTGTGCCGCGGATTGGGTTACTCCCGCCGGCAGTATTGCCACTATTCTTCGCTTGCTTCACTGCCTTTTGTTTTCCGCACCCGTCCGCGGCCTAATTCGTTTGCCACCTCGCCTAAGGCCGACGATGTTTCTGCACCATTTCCGCACGCACCAGGTCAACCCCAATGTCCGAGCAACGGCAAAGTGAGGAGGATGAGGAGGATGAGGAGGAGGAGGAGGAGGAGGAGGAGGAGGAGGAGGAGGAGGAGGAGGAGGAGGAGGAGGAGGAGAAAAAGATTCTTTGAGGTTGTCGAGAGGTTTTCGGGGGTTCAGGCCCCCACATGTTTCACGTATGGGCGCCGCCCGAAGTTTCGATCGAATGGAACCACATGGGGGATGCCGTGGTCGGAGCTTTTTGGGGAGCGCGCCGATCCTGGCCAGATCTGGGGCCCCAGCTGGGGCCCCAGACCCTCCCGTTCCCCGCCCGCGTCTCGTGGTCGGCGTTTGGGGGGAGCGCGCCGATCCTGGCCAGACCTGGGGCCCCAGCTGGGGCCCCAGCGCCTCTTGCCATCGGCGCCGAGGCAGAGAAAACACCGGGCCCGCGCGCGGGAGCACGAGGCCCGCCGCGTGTGCGCTCCCGCCCCCTGCTGAGACTCGCACGTGCCCCCCCCCGCGGGGCGCAGCCCGGGGGCCTGCCAGTCCCTGCTGCGGAGGGCCGCCGTGTGCATCGGACGTGCGATGAGGGGCACTCATTGGGGAATGTGCCCAGGAGTCGACCAGACGTGAGAGTGACCTTTCGCCGGAGTGACCTTTGGTGCGGGCCCAATGGGGTCCCCCGATTGCCGCACGCGGTGCGGCAGTAGCGTCTTGCGCGCTCGTGTTCGGTCCCCCCGCGGCCCCCCGAAAGCCGCGCACCGAAGGGCACTCGTGCCCAGGGGCCACTCTACCGAGTAGTCGCAGAAGGCCTCGGACCCTGGCGGATTCCTTATCCGACGAGGGCGGCGGTGATGCCCACGGCCGAGACCCAACGGGTGTTCCAGGAGGACGAGAGCAGCCGTTTCTGAGGTGCTCGCTCCTGGGGGCCCCGCCCGCGCCGTGCACGAAGAATGCCAACAAGGGCGCTTGCGCCCGCGAGGTCCAAACAAAAAATGCCTCGAGCAGCTTCAGATTCCGTCTGGGCAGCAGGCCCTGCTTGTGCCAGGCATTCACGGCGTTCTGGCTGCGCCGGGTTTCGCCTCGCCCGAGAGGGCGATCGAGAGAGGCCGCAGGGCGGTCGCAATCGGGGCCGAGGGAGCCGCCATCGCGGCATTGGAGAGGAGCGGCCCTTGATTTCTTTGTTCTTGGCAGGGATGTGGCGACCAGCTGAGAGCGCAAGGGCCACCAGTGGGAATTCTCTTGATGCGTGCAAGTCCTCGGACGCGGGGAGATACAGGAAAAGGCATCGAGTAGCATGTCGAATGCAGGATTGATTCAACCAGACTTGTTGTTTTCGCCGAGCATGTAAAACAAGCACGTAGGACAATTGTGCATTCACGAACGTTCTCGCCTCTTTTTGTCGGTTCGATGAACAACAGTTTTGGGTACATCAATTCTGTAGTCGATCTCCTACTCGAATGCCCTCCCTTAGTGGCATTGCGCGATCGTCCCCTCCCTCGTGCCCCTCCTCCCTCTCCCCATAGGTTTTCGCTGGCCACACGAACAAGCTGACAACACAAGCAAAAGACATGCGGCGTGCCCTCCCCCCGCGAGAGGCGCTCTGCGACCGTGCCGCCCACGCCGTGGCCGAGGTGAACGGCGCGCGGCACCAGACCAGGAGGGATTTTTTCGGGCCGCGGACATGTGTCAGCCACGCGCAAGGGGGGTGGGGGGACGGTGGAGATCTTCCTAGAAGCACCCCTGCGTCTTAGAAGGTGGGGGTTTCGTCTATAGAAGTAAGGCTGGCACCCTCTAAGAAGCAGCCTCCTTCCAAGACGCCTTCCCCCTCCCTCCACTTTGTTGTGCGCGCCGCCAAACGCGGGCATATGGGGCGCTCCAGAATGCAGGGCTCATTTCGACTCCTCCGACTCGATTCGGTTCGATGTCGATTGATTCCGTTTTCGATCCGATTCACTTTCGGATTTCGATTTGGGTTTCGGTTGTGCAGTGGAGGCCGTAGTAGCTGGCCGAATTTCGCCGATTCGACTTCTCCAGACTTGGCTGCCGATGTCCGCCGATCTGATTCATTTCGATCGCTGATTCGATTCTGGGCTCTTCTGGAAGGGGCCTCGCCTTCGAGGACCGAGTGAGTTGGCATCTCTTCCCCGGCGGAAGGCGGCCGACGGCCAGCGGAAGGCGGCGGAAGCACAACTGTGGCGGCTTCCCAGGCGGAAGGCCGGCGGAAGCTGGCGGAGGTAGAAGCTGCGACCCCAAGAGATGGCAACCTCTTTGGGACCCACACGTGGCCTCGGAGTCGAAACTGTGCATCGCTGCTGCTGGAATCGTGCTTTCCGCTCCCATCCTCTCCCTCCGCTCAGGGGTTTGGGGCCTGCCATGCAGCAGTCGGCGCGGGCGCCCGCTGGCGGAGCGCTCCCAGTCCCAGAGCATGATTACCTAACAGCTTGTTCTGATAGGTTTCTAGTGGGGTCAAAAGAGAGCAGCAGATGACTCCACAGGGGGGTCTGGGCGGGTGCCGGACAGGGTGCCGCAGAAGTCGTTTTAAGCCAACAGTCACACACTTCGTGCTCTTCGACCTCCCAGAACTCCATTCCCGGGCCACATTCTGAATGCCCGGAGCCAACTGTAGGCCACTTCGTGCTCTTCGACTTCCCAGAACTCCATTCCCGGGCCACATTTTGAATGCCCGGAGCCAACTGTAGGCCACTTCGTGCTCTTCGAGTCCCAGAACTCCATTCCCGGGCCACATTTTGAATGCCCGGAGCCAACTGTAGGCCACTTCGTGCTCTTCGAGTTCCCAGAACTCCATTCCCGGGCCACATTTTGGATGCCCGGAGCCAACTGTAGGCCACTTCGTGCTCTTCGAGTTCCCAGAACTCCATTCCCGGGCCACATTTTGAATGCCCGGAGCCAACTGTAGGCCACTTCGTGGTCTTCGAGTTCCCAGAACTCCATTCCTGGGCATGATTTTGAATGCCCGGAGCCAACTGTAGGCCACTTCGTGTTCTTCGAGTTCCCAGAACTCCATTCCCGGGCCACATTTTGAATGCTGAGGCAGGCTGAGGCTGAGGCTGAGGCAGGCTGATGCTGAGGCAGGCTGAGGCTGAGGCTGAGGCTGATGCAGGCTGAGGCTGAGGCAGGCTGAGGCTGAGGCCGAGGCTGAAGGCAGACTGAGGCTGAGGCTGAAGCAGGCTGAGGCTGAGGCTGAGGCAGGCTGAGGCTGAGGCAGGCTGAGGCTGAGGCTGAGGCAGGCTGAGGCTGAGGCTGTGACTGCGACTGCCGTTGCCACTGCGACTGTCATCGCGAATGCGACTACGACTGCGAGAACAGCAGAATTCTACAACTGGATTCTCATCTGAATCTTAAGGGGAATGCTTCCAGATATGCTCCTACACATCGCTGTTAGGTTGCTTTGCCGGGATAATTACCTAACAGCTTGTTCTGATAGGTTTCTAGTGGGGTCAAAAGAGAGCAGCAGATGACTCCACAGGGGGGTCTGGGCGGGTGCCGGACAGGGTGCCGCAGAAGTCGTTTTAAGCCAACAGTCACACACTTCGTGCTCTTCGACCTCCCAGAACTCCATTCCCGGGCCACATTCTGAATGCCCGGAGCCAACTGTAGGCCACTTCGTGCTCTTCGACTTCCCAGAACTCCATTCCCGGGCCACATTTTGAATGCCCGGAGCCAACTGTAGGCCACTTCGTGCTCTTCGAGTTCCCAGAACTCCATTCCCGGGCCACATTTTGAATGCCCGGAGCCAACTGTAGGCCACTTCGTGCTCTTCGAGTTCCCAGAACTCCATTCCCGGGCCAGATTTTGGATGCCCGGAGCCAACTGTAGGCCACTTCGTGGTTCTTCGAGTTCCCAGAACTCCATTCCCGGGCCAGATTTTGGATGCCCGGAGCCAACTGTAGGCCACTTCGTGGTCTTCGAGTTCCCAGAACTCCATTCCTGGGCATGATTTTGAATGCCCGGAGCCAACTGTAGGCCACTTCGTGTTCTTCGAGTTCCCAGAACTCCATTCCCGGGCCACATTTTGAATGCTGAGGCAGGCTGAGGCTGAGGCTGAGGCAGGCTGATGCTGAGGCAGGCTGAGGCTGAGGCTGAGGCTGATGCAGGCTGAGGCTGAGGCAGCCTGAGGCTGACGCCGAGGCTGAAGGCAGACTGAGGCTGAGGCTGAAGCAGGCTGAGGCTGAGGCTGAGGCAGGCTGAGGCTGAGGCAGGCTGAGGCTGAGGCTGAGGCAGGCTGAGGCTGAGGCTGTGACTGCGACTGCCGTTGCCGCTGCGACTGTCATCGCGAATGCGACTACGACTGCGAGAACAGCAGAATTCTACAACTGGATTCTCATCTGAATCTTAAGGAATGGATATGCTTCGCAGATATGCTCCTACACATCGCTGTTAGGTTGCTTTGCCGGGATAATTAGCTCTTGGCTGATAGGTTTCTAGTGGTCTCAAAAGAGAGCATCATGACTCCTCAGGGGGGTCTTGGGGGGGACCCGGACAGGCTGCGCCGCGGCTGCCGCCGCACTCGTTTTTCGCAAAAACAGTCACACACTTCGTGCTCTTCGACCTCCCAGAACTCCATTCCCGGGCCACATTCTGAATGCCCGGAGCCAACTGTAGGCACTTCGTGCTCTTCGACTTCCCAGAACTCCATTCCCGGGCCACATTTTGGATGCCCGGAGCCAACTGTAGGCCACTTCGTGTTCTTCGACTTCCCAGAACTCCATTCCCGGGCCACATTTGGATGCCCGGAGCCAACTGTAGGCCACTTCGTGATCTTCGAGTTCCCAGAATTCCATTCTTGGGCATGATTTTGAATGCCCGGAGCCAACTGTAGGCCACTTCGTGTTCTTCGAGTTCCCAGAATTCCATTCCCGGGCCACATTTTGAATGCTGAGGCAGGCTGAGGCTGAGGCTGAGGCAGGCTGAGGCTGAGGCAGGCTGAGGCTGAGGCCGAGGCTGAAGGCAGACTGAGGCTGAAGCAGACTGAGGCTGAGGCTGAGGCAGGCTGAGGCTGAGGCTGAAGCAGGCTGATGCAGAGGCAGGCTGAGGCTGAGGCTGAGGCTGATGCAGGCTGAGGCTGAGGCAGGCTGAGGCTGAGGCCGAGGCTGAAGGCAGACTGAGGCTGAGGCTGAAGAAGGCTGAGGCTGAGGCTGAGGCAGGCTGAGGCTGAGGCAGGCTGAGGCTGAGGCTGAGGCAGGCTGAGGCTGAGGCTGTGACTGCGACTGCCGTTGCCGCTGCGACTGTCATCGCGAATGCGACTACGACTGCGAGAACAGCGGAATTCTACAACTGGATTTTCATCTGAATCTTAAGGGGAATGCTTTCAGATATGCTTCTACACATCGCTGTTAGGTTGCTTTGCCGGGATAGTTTTGCAAGCCCCGGCGTCTCTCCTCGGTCTCGGCCTCCAGGGCCTGTTCTCGGGCCCCGGGGCTGTCAAGAACGGACCCGGGGCGAAAGACTTGCTCCAAGGCGGGGGGACATTATTTTCTCAATCCTGGCGTGTCTCCTCGATTTCAGCCCTCGTGGCCCGTCATCGGTCCCGGGGGCCATCAGGAACTGATCAGGGGCGAAAGCCTTGCCCTAGGGAAGGACCTCTGGGGCCGCGCAGGGGAACAAAAATCAGATCGGCGGATGTCAAGGGTCGGGTTTCCACCATATTGGGGATGCAGCGGTCAGCGTGTTCAGGGAGCGCGCGGCGTGCCGGTGACGCTTTCTACCGCATGTGCCGGGGATGCAGCGGTCAGCGCTTTTTTCAGGGAGCGCGTGACGTGCCGTGGTGATTCCAGTGCGTGTCGTGCCGTTCGCGACGTGCCGTGTGCCGTGACCGCCTGGACGGCTACTCGCCAGGCCGCTGGGGCTAAAGGCGTGTGCGTATTTGTGTGTGCGTGTGTGAGGGCGCCCTCCGATCCTCGTCTCTGGGTTCAGGAAGGGAAAAAAACACACAGACACAATGACTCGTCGATTCCCAGAAAAAGATGGGAAAGTATGGGAAGTGGGGGGAAGACAAAAACCAAGAGAATATTGGAAAATATGGGGAATCGTTTTATTTGTGTGTATTTCTTTGTGTGTCCCAGGGCCCCTTCATGGCTCCGCGCTTTCCTTGGCCCTCCTTGCCCCTGCTTTGTCGCTGGTCCATTTGTCCTCCACCGAGTCTGGCGGCTGCTGAAGGTGTCGTGCCGGTGCTGCAGTCTCGCCGACCCACCACTCTGCACGAACGAAATGGGCACGGAAAGAATGGGTACAATGCCCATCAGCGGATCCTGTCCATTTTGAAAAGGACTGCTCTGCAGATGGGGGGGAGCAGGGGAGGAGAGGGGGATCCGCTCTGCAGGGGGGGGGGGCTGCAGGGAGGAGGTCCGCTCTGCAAGGGGGGG
>CAUYUJ010001883.1:49667-95950 GCA_963575745.1 Prorocentrum cordatum | reverse complement strand
TAGTTGAAGTCGCCGAGGCTCACGACACTTAATCGCTCCTGCTACCACCTACCTCCTGCTTTCTAACTGCATTGTCACGTTGCTTGGTGCGTAGCTGAGTGTGTATTTAATCGGCGCCACTTCTGCTTAGCAGCGGCGCTCGTGCACCGCTGAAGTCGAAGCGCGTCCCCCCTCCAACCTCCTCCAACCTCCTCTTGGACTCCTCCCCCTCCGCCGCCTCCGACCTCCTCCAACCAGTTCCCCCTCCACCGCCTCCAACCTCCTGCGCACGTATCCAGGCGACCGAATTCATCATTCTCTGAAACTCTGGCTGACACGTGCAAGGGCGCCTGGGGCGGCACGCCCGAATGACGTACCTGGGCTGGTGCTGGTGCTGGTGCTGGTGCTCGTGCCCGTCGCGTTGCTCTCTCTCTCTCTCTCTCGAAGAGCGGCGAGTGACAACCCAACCACAGAGGAGGAGAGAGCGGGGAGCCGAGAATGCCTCCAACCTCCTCCTCCTCCGCCTTCCCCCTATTATCATTATTACTATGATTCTTATGTACGTTATTATTGTTATCAGTATCATCATTATTATTATGATTATCATTCTCATTATTAATTATTATCACCATTTCCCTCCAGTCGGGGACGGCCAACAGGGGGGCGTCCAAGAGGGGGGGGGCACAAATCATGGCCGGCGGCACATGCGCGGCCCAGAGGGAGGCCGGTAACGGGGAGATAACATGGCTTCCGCCATGATATCCCCCTCCCTAGTCATCACCCCCCTCTTGGCCGTTCCCGATCCGCCCTCCTCCAAGCCCCGCCGCCTTGGCCATCTGCTCGGCCACGGCCGTGATCATGCTCTCCTGCAGCCCGTGCCGCTCGGTCTCCGGCACCATGGCCAGCGGCAGCGCCACGGCCAGCATCTCGCGCACGGCCGCGGGCATGTCGTGGAGGGCCTTCAGCGCCGCCACCACCTGGCCCGCTGCGGGTGCCACCGAGCACGCCGAGCGACCGCGCGCGAGCATGCGCATGCAGGCGCGCACGTCGGCGCCTCGCCGGGCGCGCGCGTGCGCACGTCGGCCTCACATATCCGAGCGCCGCTGGCCATCGCTCGGACGTGCATTCCCTATGTTTCTTTCGATTTCGTGCGTGTTTTTTTTTTTCGCCAAATGATCAAGGATGCTCCTCGATGGTCCTCGCCGAAGGAAACATGCACACGCCCGAGCGATGCCAGGTTCTAGATGGAGTCCGAGTAGATGTGGTCGGAGGAGCGCGCCGCATCGGCGACGCATCGGCGGTGCATCGGCGATGTGTCGGGGATGCAACGGCGATGTACCGTCGACGTCGACGATGCGTCGGCGACGTCGACGTGAAACGAATCGGGCTCCACATCGAGCCGCCTCGGCGATGCGCTGGCGATGCGACGCGATCCTCCGAGCCCATCTACTCCAGCCCCATCTGGGAGGTCTAGAGCTCAAGAACAGTGGGCACGAACGGTGCGGCGCCCCAGGGCCCTCGCGGATCCACCCTGCTTCGGAGACCGGGCACGAACGGCGGTGCCGAGAGCTCCAGCCGTGCGTGCTGCCTCCAAGGTCGCTGCAGCGTGCTAACCGACCTCTTCCGGTGGCAACTCATGGGGGCCTCCCACGCCATCTTGTCGGCTCTTGCGCATCGACGCTAATCGACGCTAAATCGGGGCCAATCGACGCTAAGTCGACGCTAACCGACGCTGAGTCGGCGCTATCTCATCGACTCCAGACGCGAATCGACGCTACTCGGCGCTCAAGACGGCATTCAAAGGGTACACCAGGCTCCCATGATGTGCCACCGAAGCTCCTCCTCCTCCTCCTCCTCCTCCTCCTCCTCCTCCTCCTCCTCTCCATCCTCCTCCTCCTCCCCCTCCTCCTCCTCCTCCTCCTCCTCCTCCTCCTCCTCCTCCTCGCCTCTCGACCCCTCCCTGGGGGCCGGCTCTGCACCCTGGCCCGGCCCCATTGGAGGGGCCCAGGAACGGCCTCTGCAGCGGCCGAGAGGGGCGGAAACCCTTCCCCTTCTCCGACGCCTCGCGCCGTGTGCTACGAGAGGCCTACCATTTCGAGGTCAGCTTTACTCCGCCTGTGCCAGTCTGCTTGCTCCCGCCAACTGCCAGGGGGACGTAAGACCTGGGTACAGGGGACTAGGAAATCCCCGACGAGGTCGTCAAAAAAATGACGAGGCCGAACCTGCATTTTGACGAGGCCTCCCGCTGCAGACATCCCACGAAACTCCTCATCGTCATCTTGCCAGTCTTGGGCGCCCGAGTTATTCGGGTAGCTCAGGTCCGGGGCAACTCGGGTTTGGATTCCCGAAAAAGGAACCCGAGTTAGCCCTGACCCGAATTACCCCTGATGATGTGGGGCTCTGGACGCCCGCATTATCCGGGGTAACTCGGGTCCGGGGTAACTCGGGTTCGGATTCCCGAAAAACGAACCCGAGTTAACCCTGACCCGAGTTACCCCTGATGACTCGGGGCTCTGACAGTCTGTTTGCTCCCGCCAACTGCCGCGTCTGCTGCAACCTCAGAGATCTCCGCCCTTCTTCCCGCCGGCTTCCGCCACGCCTCCGCCAGCAGCGCCGCCCTCGTTCCGCGCCCCGCGGGCCACCGCCGGCCCACCACCCCGGGGGGGGGGCAGCGCGGCACCGACACCGCTGCTCCCTAGGCCTCTCGAGGGGCGTGTTCCGACGGGAATTCCGCTCTGGAGCGGCCGGGAGGGCCGAAAACCCTTCCCTTCTCCGACGCCTCGCGCCATGTGCTACGACAGGCCTACAACTTCGAGGTCAGCTCTACTCCGCCTTTGCCAGTCTGTTCGCTCCCGCCAACTGCCGCGCCTGCTGCAACCTCAGAGATCTCCACCCTTTTTCCCGCCGGCTTCCGCCACGCCTCCGCCGGCAGCGCCGCCCTCGTTCTGCGCCCCGCGGGCCACAGCCGGCCCACCACCCTGGGGGGGGGGGGGCGGCACGGCACCGACACCGATGCTCCCTGGGCCTCTCCAGGGGTGTGTGCCGACGGGAATTCCGAGGAGAAGCCAGCGGTGGCGACGAGGGCCTCCCAGGAGGCCCAAGGAAGCAGCGTGGACGATGGAAGGGCAGCGGTGTAGGTACCTCTTCATCCCCTGGCGCCCGTGGCTCGCTCGAGGGTGGCGGCCCTTCTCAGGAGCGGCCCGGGCGCCTCAGCGCACTTGGCGGCCACGGGGTCGCTTTTCTGCTTCTTGGCGGCCGCGCCCCCCGCGCCGCCCGCCGCCGCGACGCGCTTGCCGCCCATCGTCTGGCAGTGTCTTGCAGGAGGCTGGGGGGTTGCCAAAGGAGGCGCTGCCCATGGTGTCCTTGGCTGCGCGCGCCAGTTTGGACCCTCAGGGCCCTGTGGGCCTTGCGAGGGCCTGCCTGGAGTTCCTGGGGGCGTTTGGGGCCAAGGACACCCGTCAGCAGCACCCGAAAGCGGGCAGAAAGGCGAGGGGGCTCGGATGCCGATCTTGCGCCCAAGCGGCTATGAATGTCCATATCTCTATCTCTCTGTCTTTTTTTATGTGTCTCTACCTCTCTTTCTGTCTTTGATTATCGCTCTCTCTCTCTCTCTCTTTCTTTCGCTCTTTTATTATCGTGCGTTCCCGATCCGTACTCCGTCTATATATGTATATATACGTGTGTATATATATATATATATATATATGAGTAGTTGTATCCCCACTCTGTTTCGCAACCGGCCGATACCCCCCCATCCCGTAGCCGGAGCCTCCATCCTACGTGTCAAAATAATTACAATATCTACGAGCTTCGTATCACAATGCGCATTGCGTCGCTCATGTTGCAAGGTGCGTGGCGGGAGTGGGACGGGGCACGCATTCTGCGCGAAAGGCCGACATGTTGTTTTCGTTTCGGCGGCGTGCTCGTTGTTCTAGAAAATTGAATTCCTGTTTGGGCGCGGTGTAAATTTTCGAACACGCAATTTCGTCGACGCGCGAACTTACAAAAATGTCGCTTTCGCCTCGGCGAGAGCGAGCAAAATGCCGACCTCGTCCCAGCGCCTCGCAGCTTCTGCGCCAAATTTGCTGTGCTGCATCAGTGCGGCGCATTATTCGTCTTCGACGCGACAGGAATCTTCAAACAAGCATGGGCACTTGCTACTCGTTCGGAAAAGCTATTGGTATTTCGACATGGTCACCAACTTTGGCTAAACAGGCCTCTTGCGTGCGCGTGTCGAAATCAATCAAACGCCTTTGGCGCGCGTGCTGTCGCAAGCGTTCCCTCCAAATCATGTGACACAACGCACGCGCGCGCGTCGTCGCGCGCGCATGCCGAGATCTGTCAACACGCTTGGGTGTCGCAAGGTTTTCAACATCGGCTGCTGCAAAACACGTGGAAACATATGGTTTCGCAGCAACTACACATCGTTCGCAAACTTGCACGCTGTGTGTGTTTTTTTTTACGACAACCAGAGGTTTTCCAACATGTTCATACTTTGTGCCAAACGGGCGTCTCGCGCCGCATGTCGATATAATTCGATAAGCCTTGCGCGCTTGCTGTGGGGGCGCGCTCCGTCTCAAACAATACCATGATGGGGGCCACTTACGCGCGTCGGCCGCGCGCGCGCGTCGAACTCCTTCCAAAACCTTCATCGTCGACGCAACGACGTCGTCATCGCCATCGGCGCAGTCGGCATCGGCGCCGTCATAGCCTTGCCGTCGCCACCGTCAACATCGTCACCACCACCGCTATTCTCGGCATCGCGTCTACCGTCGTCGACGTCGCCACGATACCGCGCCCGCCCAAGCCAACGACCCGCACTGAAGCGCCCACTGGGAAATGCTCAACGGTCAGCGCCGCGGCGGCCGCGCCGGTCGCGACCAATTATCTGGCCGCTGCGCGCGAGCATGCGCGGCCCAGCGCGGCCGCAAAGATGCGCCAGCCAACGCCAAGCACTAGTCGCAATCGCCGCCGCCTGGGTTTTGCAGACCAATCGCAGGCGGGCGGGCGGGATGATTGCGCGATCAATGGAGTTGACAACTCACTGCGAATATAAATTATGTCCCCTCCAAAAAGAAGATTCGGATCTACCGCCATCGCGCTCCCCCACCAGTTGATTTAAACGCCCCGCTTTCTACGTTGCAATTTGCATAGGATTCCGTGAGCATGCCGAGGCCTGTTTGGGCCAAGTGGCAGCATGCGAGGGGGCTTCCGCTCATCCCACGCTAACTCGGCAGACCATTGTCGGACTGCTATTTTTCGGGCTGCCCCGAAAATTGCTCCAAATCTCATGGGAAGGATTCCCATCATAATCCCTCGAATTTCCAGCCCCGAAGGCCAGACTTTCAACAGCAGCACCATCAATTAAGTCTGAGCACGCTGCTGAAAGGGCGTCAACATGGACTTAACGACCATGTGCCATTTTGGCTTCAGGGTCCGTCGGGGTCGATCGGGGACGGGCGTGATGCACTAGTGTAAAACACCCCCGCCCCCGTTGTGTGCAGGTGGGGGGTTAGCCAATGCCCCCCCATCAAAGACTGACTTCTGCCGCCTGCACACATCCGACCCCGAGAACCCCAGATGGGTGGGCTTGAGCCCCCCTCAAGGAGCGCCGTGGCAGGCAACAGACTCCGGAACCGCGCGCAAATGCGACTGCGAGATCGCAAACGCCAGAACTTTGCGAAATCGCATCCGGAACACGGCGCGCTAGCGCTAAGAGACGCGGAACCACAACCAAAATACCAATCTGGGCGCGCGAGCGCTAATAATAGTTGAAATTCGAATCTGCGCACGCTGGCGAAACCCCGGCCCGCAGGCCGGAAACTGCCAAATCACACTCCAAATGGATCTGGGCGCGCGAAAGCCAGAGACAACGAAACCGCACTCAAAACGGAATTCGGGGCGCCGGCAACGCTGGAGTCGCAAGCACGTTGCGAATTTGGGCGCGCAGACGCCTGAAGCTTTCGCCTCAGATCCAGAACCGAAGAACCGCGCGCCAAATGCAACACTGGGCGCGCCCACGCCAGAAACTGGCGGAATCGTACTCCGAATGCGATTCAGCGGTATGTTGTCAAAGTGCATGCCTTGCCGGCCCAGAATGGCGGCCTCTCCCGCTGGCGCCACAACCTGGCTGCCTACCGCAAAGCCCCATGGGGCAGAATGCGCGAGTTGCAACCAAAGTGCACCTCTCGGACGCAACGCTGGGAAAATAACAAGCCTGCGCAGAGAACATGGGAGCGCTACCTGGCCGACGCAGAACACACCGCCAGCAGGGGCCGTAGCAGACCCAGCTGCGCATGGCACCTCCCTGCCGGCCGGACCGTAGCGGACCCGACAGGGAAGCCCAGCTGGCCATACGTAGCGGACCCAGCTGGGCATGCAATGCGGAGAGCCCCTCCCCGCCGGCCGGACCGTAGCGGACCCAGCGGGCCGGACCGTAACGAACCCAGTTGGGCATGCAATGCAATGTGCCCCTCCCCGCCGGCTGGACCGTAGCGGACCCGACGGGGAGGCCCAGTTGGCCGGACCGTAGCGGACCCAGCTGGGCATGCGATGCAGTGCCCCCCGCCGGCCGGACCGCAGCGGCACACCAACGCCGCCCGAGCCAAGCCTCCCCATGGCCCGGCAGTGCCGCGGCACACCCCGCAGGGAGAGAGGAGGCACGCGCAGTGGACAGACCAATTCCTCCAGGAGCGCGCCCGCGTGGCCACGGCGAGCGTGGCGACGAGGAACGTGCCACCCCGCCCACGAACCGGGCGGCAAGCCACACAACACCGACGACACGCGCCGACACCGCCGCTCCTGATGGGAGCCAACCAGGCCATGAGGAAACCATGAAACTCCCCAAACGGACCAAACGACCAGTCGTGAGAGACTGCGGCCGAAACGCCGATTTTCCTCCCCTACGAAAGAAACTTTAGGGGGTAAAAAAAGGTTGCGCGCGCGTGCGAAATTTTAAGAACCCCCAGAAAGCGGTTCATCATTTTCAGAATATGCGACCAAACGAGCGTCGCGCGCGCATGTCGCAATCGTTCAAATGCCCTCGCGCGCGTGCCGTCGCGAGAATCATGTGCAACAGCTGGGGTAAATGCGCGCGCGCGTCATCGCGCGCGCATGCCGAAATCTGTCCAAAACGGTCGGTTTCGCCACGAATGCAAAACCGAGTGCCCAAACAACAAAAAACACACTTTGTGTCGCAACGACAATATTCTGTTTGCCAAAAGTTGCGCTCGCGCTCTTGCGAATTCTTACGAAAACCATTAGTTCTTACAACGTGCTCATGGAATTCAGCAAAACGGGCCTTTGCCACCGCATGCCGAAATCATTCGCACGCCCTTGCGCGCATGCGCGGTTGGAGGGAGGGCACGATCTGCGTCAAATAATACCACGCGGGCCACTCACCGTGTCTTCCGTTGTCGACATTACCATGAGACCACGCCCGCCCAAGTCGCCGACTCGCACTGAAGTGCCCGCGGGGCTGTGCCCAGCGGTCAGCGCCACCGCGGCCGCGTCGATCGCGACAAACTAGCTGCCCGCTGCGCTCGTGTGCTTGGGTTGGCGCGGTCGCAAAAATGCACCAGCCAACGGCAAGCACGAATCGCAATCGTCGTCGCATGGTTTTGCAAGCCAAGTTGCAGGTGGATGGGCGGGATGTTTGCAAAAACATGGATGTGTCGACTCGTTTGTAAAAATCAATTCTCCTCTGTTAAAAAAATTGACTCTACCCCCCCCGGCGTTACCCCCCCTTTCGGGGTATGTAAATTACAGATGATTATGACCACATGTCCACCCTAATTATGAGTTTACACTATCCCAGGGGGGCCGAGATCGACCTCCCTGATTTTCTTTTTTAGTATTAAAAAAACATACGCGGGAACATCTTTTGTTCTAACCTAAAACTGTGTCACGAGTCCCTCACAAAAAAAAAAAAAAAAAAAAAAAAAAAAAAAAAAAAAAAAAAAGAAGTGCACACGCGCGCGTCGTCGCGCGCGCATGCCGAAATCCTTCAAAACCTTCGATGTCGCAAGGATGTCGCAACCGAGTTTCCAAAACACATACAAAAACACAGGGTTTCACAACAGTGAGTTGCTAAAACAGCTTACGCGCGAGCTCTTGCGAAATCTTAAGAAAACCATGGGTTGATCAAGATTGTCACAAAATGCTACCAAACGGGCTTCGGGCGCGCGCGTGTCGAAATCTGTCGAACGCCCTTGCGCGTGTGCCGTCGCGAGAATCCCCTGCAAAAAGTGAACGAAGTGCAGGCGCGCGCGTCGTCGCGCGTGTATGCCGAAATCCTTCAAAACCCATCGGTTTCGGAAGGGTTTCAAAATCGCGTGTCCAAGGAAAACCTACCAAAACACAAGGTTTCGCAACACGGATTTTCAACAAAAGCGTGCGCGCATGCTCTTGCGTCGTCGTCGTCGTCGTCGTCGCCGTCCTCCCTCCTCCCGCGTCGTCGTCGTCGTCGTCGCCGACGTCGTCCTCTGTCTTTCCTCGTGTTCGTCGTCGTCGTCCTCTTTGGCGTCGTGGTCGTTTCCGTCGTCGTTGGGCGCAGTGGGCGTCATTCCTTCTCCTCCTCGTCGACTCGTCGTCGTCTTGCGTCGGCGTTTCGTATCGTATCCGTCCTCCTATTTCGTCGGCGGCGTCGTCGTTCGTCGATCGTCTTCCCTCCTCCCTTCGTCGTGGTCGTCGTCGGCTTCGACGGTCATTTCCTCCTTCTTCGTCGTTCGCGTCGTCGCCGTCCTCCCTCCTCCCTCGACGTTGTCGTCGTTGTCGTCGTTTTCGCCGTCGTCGTCCTCCCTCCTCCCTCGTCGTCGTCTTCGCTGGCGACGTCGTCGTCGTCTTCGTCGTCGTCGTCGGCGTCGGCGTCGTCGTCGTCTTCGTCGTCGTCGACGTCGGCGTCGTCGTCGTCGCCGCCACCGTCGTCGTCGTCGTCGTCGGCGCCATTGACGTCGTCGTCGTCGTCGGTGTCGTCGTTGTCGTCGTCGTCGGCGTCGTCGGTGTCGTCGTTGTCGTCGTCGTCGGCGTCGTCTTCGTCGTCGTCGTTGTCATCGTCATCGTCGTCGTCGGCGTCGGCGTCGGTGTCGTCGTCGTCGGTGTCGTCGTCGTCGTCGTCGTCGTCGTTGTCGGCGTCGTCAAAGTCGTTGGAGACGTCGTCGGTGTCGTCGTAGTCGTTGTCGACGGCGTCGTCGTCGTTGTCGCTGTCGTCGTCGGCGTCGCTGTCGTTGCCAAGTGCCATTTGGTACCCACCTTCACGGTCTTAAGAAATTTTGCAACCAAGTTGCGGGTGAGTGGGTGGGATGTTTGCGCGAGCAGTGGAGTTGACAACTTCAAGTTCGGCAAGTGAATTGCAACACATAGATTGCACCATTAGTATGCGTTACATCGATTGCACACTATATGAATTGTACTCTCATCGGCTGATTGAACACATTGTGTGGGTTCCACGCTGGCTAACCATTGAATGGTAACCATCGCGGACTCCCCCAAAAAACATGCATTGCTATATGCGCGGCGAAGTCTAGGTGGTGGAACCAATGTGGTGTCATCAAGGTGGTGCAATCCTTGTGGTGCGCTCCATGTGGCGCGAAGCAGCGCAATGCGATGCAAAGCAATGGACATCAACAAGAAGTAACGCAACGCAATGCCAAACAACCCTTTGCTACTGCAATGCAGCGCACTGCTAAGCAGAGCGGAGCAATGTAATGCGATGCGATGCGAAGCAAAGCAAAGCAAAGCAACGCGAAGTGCGATGCGAACGGGGTCGGTGCCACGGGGCGGCGGCCACGGACGGGAACGGGGCCGCCAGGCCCACACACGGGCCTTCCGTTAGGAAAAACATAGACGGCGACGGACGGGAACGGGGCCGTTGCGCCAACACACCGGCGCAGCTCCTTAGAAGGGAAATCAAGAGCCCCCAAGTGCAAGCACTGCTTGGGGAACGCGCCTGTGTGCGAAAGCTCGCCAAGCATCCCCACGTGCTTCCTTTGTCTGCGTCGGCGAGTCCAATGTGTTGTGTTTGTTCCTCTCTGTGGCGGGAGCGCGTGCGCATGCGGGGCGGGCACGGGGCGGGGGCGGCCGCTCCGGCTCGGCGCCCGCTGCCTGGGGCGGCTTCTCCCGGCGCAGGTTGAGTTCCTTCTCCTCGCTCGCCGCAGGGGTCGGGCTCCCTCCCTCCCATCCTCATCCCGGTCCTCCTCCCCGCTCCCCTCGCTCTCCTCATCGTCGTCATCATCGTCGTCGTCGCCCTCGTCCTCCTCCCCCCATCACACCGCTTCCAATTATAATACCTTTCTCCTGCCCCTCTCCTCCCCCGCCTCCCCGTCTTCCTCCTCCTCCTCCTCCTGTTCCTTTTCCTCCTCCTCCGCCGCCGCCGCCTCGTCCTTCCCCCAAAACGTTCTCCTCCTCCCCATCATCCCCTTCATCCTTCTCCACCTCCTCCTCCACCTCCTCCTCCTCCTCTTCATCTGCTCCTGCTTCTCCTCTTCCTCCTCATCATTTCCTTCCTCTCTTACCCCTCCTCCTCCTCCTCCTCCTCCTCCTCCTCCTCCTCCTCCTCCTTCCGTCTCTTCCTCCTCCTTCTCGTCGTCGTCGTCGTCCTCCTCCTCCTCCTCTTCACCCTCCTCCGCCTCCTTCTCCTCCTCCTCTCCTCCTCCTCTTCTCCACCCCATCATCCGCATCAACATCCACGTCATTAATCCTCCCGCTACTCCGCTTTTTCATGTCCTTTCCATGGGCCCTTCTTGGGCCCTTCTCTGTTCTCCTCATGCCACGGTGGCCTACGCTCAGGCCTTCGTGGCTTGGAGGCCGAAGACGGCATGAAATAATGTTACGGAACCTGGATTATTTCAAGACGTGGGATCTGTCAGGAGGGCACGGCCATCGTCACTGAAGCCGTCGGCGAGAGCCCTACCCCCCCCGAGTTGTCCAGGGTTGCGCACCGACCAGCAGATCGAAGCAAATCCAGCCGCGACGACGAGACGAGGGTGGCCTGGGAGGCCCAAGCACGCAGAAATCTTCCAGTTTGTCTCGTCGGCGTCGCCGCCCTGAGAGATAAGAAATAACAAATCGAAACTTGTTTTTCCACGGGCCCCGGCCTCTCCAGAACTACTGGGAAGCAGCGGGGCACTCTCCGTGTTGGCCTGCTGGGGCTAGGGCGCTGTCAGCGCCACCGAAGCCACAAAAATGGTCGACTGCATCAGCCGTGGAGATAAGTCGATATAGCCGTCCACCACCCCAACAAACCAACCAAGGTGAGACAAATGCTCACACTATCAAGCGAATCCCAAAACGAATTGTGGAAACGGTGCTCGCTGTACTGCCCAAGCAGGCCGGATTTCGGGTAACCTCCTAGAAATCGGCAGCACTTGCCACGAGATATGTCGAGAGACATTCTGGTTTTTTGAGAAGACCAGCGACACCCGTCTTTGCCCACACCCGATCAAAGGGGCACCTCACCCACAGGTTGCTTCCCTTTGGGATATGTTTGGCCACCGCGTGGTGCTCACGGAAGGGGGACGGGGCCCAAGCCTTGCAAGGTTGGATGGCAGATTTCGGAAAACTTTACCGTTCGAGGCGGAAGACGAGTACAGAGCGCGCTTCCACGCTGAGAGACCAGCTGGACGAATGTCTGCGCAAACGAGCTAGCTCAGCGATGGGCCACGCACAATGCACACTCCTCGGGTGATGCGACGTGGCTGCCTATGCTACGCCTAGGGCGGTATTCTTCCATATGGGTTTGTAATCGAACCTCCCGCATCTGGCAAACTTCGGGCCCTTGAGCATGCAAATGTCAAGCATGTCGATGCCTCTAGTTGACGCGCGAAGCACGTTTGGGACCCATCTGGGGCCGCTCCTAGCCAACCGACGCATGTCCATAATGTCCCCATACACGTGTCGATAAAAGCAAATATGCCATGTGTATAACTGGCATACTCGTGTATACTTGTTTCTCTGAGCCACGCTTTGTTGTCGGCTACGCCATGTTCGACATTGAAGAAAAACAGCATCTGTAACATCCCCAGAATAATGCATGCCCGTGCCCGAGCCGCGGATGACTTTACAGGCGCGGCCCGACGGAGCTCGAGTAGTTACGAACTCGTTGTCCAGGGGAAACGACGCCGCTTCCCCCGCTTCTGTTTGGAGATGCTCTGGTACCACGTGTTTGGCTCCAGCAGTCAATGTCCCAGCCTCGCCAGACGTGGAAAACATGCATGCAAATTATGATACGGTAAATTATGTCTGGGGAACCCGTGCTGTTTCACATCTCGATCAAATCCTCCGTACTGTTGGGTCTCTGCCGCTTCTTCTTGAGCTCTGTGCCCGATGATAAGCCTTTGACTGCATGTCCTCGTCGGGTGTGGGGTGCTCTGGTCGTGATCTATCCAGGGGGCATGTGTGTCTTGGGGGCCTCCCCGAAAGAACAATACAACCTCGGCTCTTCGCCCTCCAAGCTTTGCAATAATGGTTTACCATCCACCTGGTCATCAATGGTGCAGATCTTGTTGGCACTCGCGACATACGCGTTTACAACGTGTCTCCAAATTATGTTGAGAGGTGAAACCTCTTCATGAGACTGGATGAGCACGTCCTTGGCAACCAATGCGAAGCCTCCACCCTTACCTGTGCAGACAGGAAGGCACGAGAGGTCACGAAACTGCAGGCATGCTAATCGAATGGCTCCGTAAACGTTGGGCTATCTGGGTCTGCCACTGGCGCCGCTGAGGGTGAACTTGATGCGCCTGAAGATCGGCTATGTCATTGCATACAGCATTGAATATTTCAGGCGGCACAGGGCGTGGGAACACTTGGACACTAGTGGTGGTTGGCCGAGCTCGGAACGACCAAATAAAACGACGTGTCCCCTTTCAGTCGGGCATGCAATCTCCACAACAGCGTTCGACGAATGTGCTCAATCATCCTAGATGCGTCTGCCAACGTAGGTAAAGTTATCGGTGAAAACCGATGCTTGCGGTGGAATCGGGAGAGGAGGAAGGTAACGGGCCAAGGAACTTCGCCGAAGCCAGGATGCCTGCAGGAAGCTGCCGGCGCATCGAAAATATAGATTTGCCCCGGATGACTGTTGTCCAGGAGCCACTCCAGATCGCCGTCTTGATACACAAACTGTTCACTTGCCATTCCTCTAACCTCTTTTATTCCCTTTTCCTCCTCCTCCAGGTTGCCCTCCTTTGCCGCCGCCTTTCTTGCCGCCGCGAAGGCGTACCACAATCTCGTCGTGGTAGTTCTCGTCTGTACCTTTGCCATTCTTGTCGTGCTTGACCTTGCCTTTGTCTTTGCCTTTGCCTGTTCCTTTGGACTTGCCCTTGTCGCTCTTGGTGCCGTTGTTCTTCGTTGTTGCAGTGCCCCCAGGTCCCTTGTCAGGGCCTGGGGACGGGCCATTCCTTGGAACTGTATTGCGGTCTTCCTTGCGTCGGGACTGTTGGGATTTCGTGAACACACGTACTGGCCTGTTGCCAGATCTCTTGGCTGAGCTGTCAGTCGCGCGTTCCTCGGCAGTCGAACCGACATCATACCAAGCCCAGTCCGCGCGAGAAGGCTTTCCACTGACCGCCTGCTTCACGGCACCTGCGAGTCTCACGTGCGGCGGGGCCGCCATCAAGAACTCATTATCTTGTTGATATCCTGCTTCGCTGCCAGCTCCTCCTCTTTGGACTTGGCACGCGCTGAAGCCAATCGACGAAGCATGGAACGATACATCCCGATTTCCTCCTGTCGTGACAAAAAAGCCTCGTCATCAAATAGGCCTGGGGATAAGGCAAAAGCAGGAAGATGAAACTCACCTGTGGAGGCCGACTGGGCAGATCTGATCGCCGTTACCTCACTGACGAATCTGCTGAAGGCAATCTCATTCCCGAAAGCGTCGACTTGGGAGTCCAACGTTGTGAGATCCAGCCGCTTGTTGGTCAACGCGACCAGGTCATGCATGAAGTGCTTCGCCGTCCTGATGGTGAGCTCGTGGCTGTTAGTGTCCCCGTGCAGGGCATGCAGATCCGTGGTGCCACGTCGTAGGGCACGCATGTCTGCCGCCATGGCCTCAAGAGCATGATTTTCCAGCACAGGGACCTCGACCTGAGGCTTGAACTCCTGGACGTCTTTAGGCCACGAGCCGGCCTTGATGGTGTCGACGTGGCCTTTCGCACGGTCTCGTTTAGAGACCAGACTGTTGTACTTTTTGGTCATCCTATATTACCGTTCCGTCACGGCTTTCACTTGTGCCTTGATCTCGGGAGGAATGGTGGCATTGTCCAGGACGTCTGCCATGTCCTTCTCCAGAGGTCCACCTGGCGCGGATGGCTCCGCGAGCTATCTCTGCCGTCTCCTTGCCCCCTGATCATCATCTGCCCCTTGAAGGGCCACTGCTCGCACACTGCCGCCATCAACTTGTGTGCCATACAGGTCCGGCTCCATCGCTGCGCCGATGGACCCGCCTGTGGGCACGTGCCCTGACGCGTTCGCCATGGCTGCGAAAACACGTCGCACGTCACTTGTGTTGCAGAGAACCAAAAGCCCTGAGAGATAAGACGCGACGAATCGAAACTTGTTCTTCCACGGGCACCGGCATCTCCAGAGCTACTGTAAAGCAGCAGGGCACTCTCTGTGCTGGCCTGCTGTGCCTATGGCGCTGTCAGCGCCACCAGAGCCAGCAAGATGTTGGATCTCTCAGGAGGGCACGGCCGTCGTCGTTGCAGTCGTCGGCGAGGGTCCAGCCCTGCTCTCCCCCCCCCCGAATTGTCCAGCGTTGCGCACCGACCAGCATGTCGAAGCAAATCCAGCCGCGACGACGAGACGAGGGTGGCCTCGGGCGTTTCATCCCAAGTCATTGAGGTACCCAGAATCCCACCAGCCCTTTGGGCTAATGTGGTCTAAAGAAGTAGTCATTTATGCCCTCTTCCAAAACCCTCTTCCATTCCGGAAGGTTTCCGCCCCCTCCCTGAGGTTAATATGTTTTTTTTGGGGGGCGCGATCGGTCAGAGCGCCCAAGATGGTTCCAAGAAGGCCTCCAATGCTCCAAGATGGCCTCCAAGATGGGTCAATATAGCCGACGATAAATCAAGATAGCTTCCAGCATACCTCCGACGGGTCCGACGAGGGCCACAAGACGGTTCGAAGCACTTCGGAAGATCCCTCGGTACCCGCCAAGAGGCAAAACTCATTCAAAAACCAAAGGGAAATCAATGTTAGGTGGCTTCTCGCCGTTTCGCTTCCGATGCGCTTTTGAGGCCTCACGATTCGGGGGCGGACAAACATTGAATAGCGATCCGTGGATTTGGCGCGCGGTCGCCAAATCCATGGATCGGGGGAGGTCCCCTCCCAAAATGCGGCCCGTGCCGCCTCACTCGTCGGCGCAAGCCCGCGATTTTCCATGGAGACGGGACCCGTCGCTATTCCACGCCCCCTTGATACATGTTTGCGATTGCCTGAACGATGGCCCCAAGATGGCTCAAGGGGAACCACCTTGATCCATGTTTGCGACCGCCTGAACGATGGCCCCAAGATGGCTCAAGGGGAACCCCCCTTGATCCATGTTTGCGATCGCCTGAAAGATGGCCCCAAGATGGCTCAAGGGGACCCCCCCTTGATCCATGTTTGCGATCGCCTGAACGATGGCCCCAAGATGGCTCAAGGGGAACCCAAGGAAGGGACCACGAGGCCCCGCCAGACGGCCCCGAGAGCGCCCAGGAGCGGCCCAAGAGCGCCCCAACAGGGCCCCAGGTGATGCGATGTCGATGGCCCCGAGGTCGGGGGGGGGGTAAAATCGAAGACCGCCCCTTATGATCAGTTGCGTCCAAAATTGCCCAAACAGGCCCTCCATGGTTCCCAAGGGACTCCCAAGAGGGCTCCAAGAGGGCCCCTGCAGGGCCAGAAGACCCCGCAAAAGAGCCCCCCAAGAGAACCCCAATATTCCCCCAGAAAGTCCCAGGAGAGCTCCAAGAGGCGATTGTGAAGGCTCTGTCCTCGTCCTCGTTATCCTCCTCCTCCTCCTGATCGTCCTCGTCCTCGTCTTTCCTCTCATCGCCTTCCTTTTACCTTTCCTCCTCTTCCTCGTTGTCGACGTCGTCGTCGTCGTCCTCCTCCTCCTCCTCTTCCTCTTCATCCTTCCCTCGCCACCACGCGGGCCCCAGCGCAGGCCCCAAGAGGCCCTTCAAGGCCACCCCCCTTGCTCCCAGAGAGATCTATGTTAACCCTGTTTGCCAGCTTTGTTTCAATACATGTGTCTTTTCGTTCCTTTTCCTGTCAACTCTCATGGGCAAGGTTTGTGTTGGGCAGGTGGGAATACGCGAGGCGTGAAGGATTACTTCCTAAACAGAATAAACATCAGATCTCAACACTGGAAGTCTCTGTGTGCGTCCGTCGTCCGTCGTCCGTCGTCTGTCATCCGTCGTCATCGTCGTCGTCATCATCGTCGTCGTCCTCGTCGACGTCGTCGTCGTCATCGTCGTCGTCGTCGTCGTCGTCCGTCGTCGTCCTGGTCGTCGTCGTCGTCGGTCGCCGGTCGCCGGTCGTCGGTCGTCGTCGTCGTCGTCGTCGTCGTCGTCGTCGTCCTTGGTCGTCGTCGCCCGTTGTCCGTCGTGCGTCGTCCTTGGTCGTCGTCGTCGGCGTCGTCATCTTCGTCGTCGTCCGACGTCGTCGCCGTCGTCACCGTCGTCGTCGTCGTCGTCGGTCGTCGTCGTCGTCGTCGTCGTCCGTCGTCGTCCGTCGTCGGTCGTCGGTCGTCGGTCGTCGGTGTCGTCGTCGTCGTCGTCGTCGTCGTCGTCGTCGAGGGTCCTTCCGCACCCGAAGCGCCCGCTCGTCGCACAGCAGCCGCGCCAGCTCGTAGGCGCGCGCCTGGAGCTCCCCCCGTGCTGCTCCTCCGTGCGTCCCGCCCGCTGGGCCTCGCCCGCGGAGCCCCGCACGCGGCGATGGAGCCTGGACGCCCAGGCGGCCCACGACTGTTTCAGCCCCGCAGGCCGACCCTGGGCCGGGAACTCCGACGGGTGTGGCTGGCAGCGGGTATGGTTTGCATCGCGCGCCGTGGGGGGGCGGGCGAGGACCTCGACTCGGGGGCGCGCAAGCATGGAGTACGTAGCGATCCGTGGATTTGGCGCGCGGTCGCCAAATCCATGGGTCGGGGGAGGTGAACCCCCCGAAATGCGACCAGTGCCGCCTCGCTCGGCGGCGGAGATCCGCGATTTCCCATGGAAACGGGACCCGTCGCTAATCCACGCCCCCTTGATCCAAGTTTGCGATCGCCTGATCGGCAGAGTTCTCCGCCGAGGCCCGAGGAGGCCGGGCGAGGGCAACGCGGTGCTCCACCAAGCCCCATCGAACCAGATCCTAGATTACACCCAGGCGTAACCACAGCCTTTGCAGTCGTCGACTCGAGGGCCAGTGTCGGGCCCCGGGGCCATCAACAAAAATGAACCAGGGACGAACGACTACCGCTTGCGGAAGGGCGTCGAGACACCACCGGCCCGCGTTCTGAAGCAAACTCGATCCACCGTCATGCGGTCTGTCTGGGAGGATCGAAATCAATGTGCCGCCGCGCCGTTTGTCTTGAACGCGCCCAAGTGGACGTCGCCGACACGACGGCAAACCCACGGCAAGCCCTGCACCCCGCGCCCCAAATGGACGAAGCTGGCAACGCGGCAAGCCCCACGGCAAGCCCTGCGCCGGAGGCGGCGTTTGCCCTCGGGGCCGCTGCGCCATACCCAAGACGCAAGGCCGCGCGTCGGACCAAACGGCGCGGCGACATGTGCTTGAACGTTTTCGATCCCGTACGGGCCTCGGGGGCCTTCAGAGGCCCCCAGGGGACCTCTGGGGAGCGAGGTCGCCCGGTGGCCTCTGGGAGTCAGGAGCCGGAGCGCTGGCACTGACCACGCCCTCCTTGCCCCTTCTTGTCTTCCCAAGTCGCATCTCCCTCTGGCCCTGTCTCTTCCCTTCCCTTCCCCTCCTCCCCCTCCTCCTCCTCCTCCTCCTCCTCCTCCTCCTCCTCCTCCGCCTCCTCCTCCTCATCCTCCTCCAAGAGGGCTCACACCTGCGCGTCCCCTCCATGGCCATGGCTGCTCGCCTCCTTCTGCGGCATGGAGCCGGTATCCGTCCACCACCCTCGTCGTCGTCGTCTCGTCGCCTTGCTCCACCGACTGCGCCGACAGGCACGGGCCTCGACGCGATCATAAGGAGGACCCCCCCCCGACGCACCATGCCTTTCCGAGGGCCTCGAGGCGGCCGCACCTCCCCGCAGCAGATCTGCTATGTGTGGTCGCCCTCTGTGGCAACCGTGCGGGCCACATCGCCATATGGAAACCCATCGGTACGCTGGCCTCCCAGACTCCTGTCTCCAGGAGCAGTTTTCCCGAGTCCCAGAACAATCAAAAAAACTACCTAGGGCACAGCATTGCCCGCGGGATAGGGTCCAGCCAAGGGCCCCGCATTGAAACAACCACGACGCAACAAGGCTGGGTCTTGGAGACTGGCTTAACTTCGGCCTGACGGGCAAGGAAACTTGAGGCCGCCGAAGTGGGGTCCTTGTAGTGATGTGATGTCACTGCCATTCAGCGTCCCGCTCAAGACACCTCCAACCAACCTCCAGCTCGCATCGTGGACCTCTCCAGCTCGAGGAGGCTCGCCAGAACTGTTGGTGGTGGTGTCGCTTCTCCTTCATCCGACGCAAACTTCAACCGCAAAACATCAAACACGCAACCCCAAACACCAAACACACAACACCACACACACACCACCAAACACCGAAAACCGACGCCGACGACGATGGCGCCGACGATACTGCCCTCGGCATACTTTTGACGACCATGTTTTTTCCCACCATCCTGTGGTGTTAGGTCCTCGTTTTGAAGAGACAGCGCCCCGCGTCACCTCCTCCTCCTCCTGCTGCCTCCTCCCCTGCCTCCTCCTCCTCCTCCTCCTCCTCCTCCTCCTCCTCCTCCTCCTCCTCCTCCTCGTCACCATCAGCATCCCACCCACTTTGGCACACCCCTCACACGGTTCGTGGCCCCACAGGGAGCTCCACCGAAAGCCCCAGTGGCACAGGCCGCACGCGGGGACCGCCACCCACTTTTGCACACCCTTCACGCGGGTCGTGGCCCCACAAGGATCTCCACCGAAAACCCCAGTGGCACAGTCCGCACGCGGGGACCGCCACCCATTTTGGCATACCCCTCACACGGTTCGTGGCCCCACAGGGAGCTCCACCGAAGGCCCCAGTGGCACGAGCCGCACGCGGGGACAGCCACCCATTTTGGCACACCCCTCACACGGTTCGTGGCCCCACAGGGAGCTCCACCGAAGGCCCCAGTGGCACATGCCGAATGCGGGGACCGCCACACAATTTGGCACACCCCTCACACGGTCCGTGGCCCCACAAGGAGCTCCACCGAAGGCCCCAGTGGCACATGCCGCATGCGGGGACCGCACATGCCGCATGCGGGGACCGCACCCATTTTGGCACACCCCTCACACAGTTCGTGGCCCCACAGGAAGCTCCACCGAAGGCCCCAATGGCACAGGCCGCACGTGGGGACCGCCACCCATTCTTGTACACCCCTCAAAGGGTTCGTGGCCCCACAGGGAGCTCCACCGAAGGCCCCAAAGGCAAGGGCCGCACGCGGGGACCGCCACCAATTTTGGCACACCCCTCACACGGTTCGTGGCCCCACAGGGAGCTCCACCGAAGGCCCCAGTGGCACATGCCGCACGCGGGGACCGCCACCCATTTTGGCACCACCGCTCACACGGTTCGTGGCCCCACAGGGAGCTCCACCGAAGGACCCAGTGGCACGGGCCGCACGCGGGGACCGCCACCCATTCTTGTACACCCCTCAAAGGGTTCGTGGCCCCACAGGGAGCTCCACCGAAGGACCCAATGGCAAGGGCCGCACGTGGGGACCGCCACCGATTTTGGCACAACCCTCAGACGGTTCGTGGCCCCACAGGGAGCTCCACCGAAGGCCCCAGTGGCACGGGCAGCATGCGGGGACCGCACACATTTTGGCACACCCCTCACACGGTTCGTGGTCTCACAGGGAGCTCCACCGAAGGACCCGGTGGCACGGGCCGCACGCGGGGACCGCCACCCATTCTTGTACACCCCTCAAACGGTTCGTGGCCCCACAGGGAGCTCCACCGAAGGCCCCAATGGCAAGGGCCGCACGCGGGGACCGCCACCAATTTTGGCACACCCCTCACACGGTTCGTGGCCCCACAAGGAGCTCCACCGAAGGCCCCAGTGGCACGGGCAGCATGCGGGGACCGCACCCATTTTGGCACACCCCTCACACGGTTCGTGGCCCCACAGGGAGCTCCACCGAAGGCCCCAGTGTCACGCGGGCCGCACGCGGGGACCGCCACCCATGTTGGCACACCCTTCACACAGTTCGTGGCTCCACAGGGAGCTCCGCCGAAGGCCCCAGCGCATGCGGGGACTGCTACCCATGTAGGCACACCCCTTACGCGGTTTGTGGCCCCACAAGGAGCTCCACCAGAAGCGGTGGTACCCACAATGCGGTACCCGCAGCTGCATATGGTTGGGTTCAGGCTAATTCTTTACTGGGTCGCCAGAACGACCCGGCCCCTTCTCTGGGGACAGCTTTTCGTCCCGAGTTACTTTCTGACGGCCTGGGTTTCAGAAACTGCCCCGGAGGGTAGAAAACTTCGAAACAACTCGTCTTGATGTTCATCTCGTCGGCATGCCTACGCCATCCCGCCGACGACGACGGCAACGGCGCGCGGACGCCGACGTCGTCCACGATGCTACCTATGCCAACGCCAAGGCCGACGCCAACGACGCCGAAGCCGACGCCGACGACGAGACTGCCTTCCGCAGACCTCTGATGCCGCATTGCGGTGGTGCCATCGTTATGCGGGGCCCACAGAAGTCCCGACCCCCTCCCAGGCAACATGGTTTCGTGGCGAGTTCCGAGCCGTTTCCCGACGGCCCTCAGGGCCGAGAAGCGGCCTCCACTGGAGGGCGAAATCAGCGAAAGACAACGCCGGGCTCTTTTTCGTGGACTTCGAAAGCCTCTGGAAGCCTCCACAGGCCCAACCAGGAGGCCACTGAAGTACGTAACAAACAGGTTTGACCCCCATCCCCTTATGTCCCCACATGCTTCGTGGGGTTCTGGTTTTCTTCCCTGCCGCGCCGCACCCGCGTCTCCTCACACCTCCCCTCCTCTCTCTTTCTTCCTCCCCTCACTCACACACACACGCACTTCACTCTTCCCCCCCTCGTCACAGCAGTGCTCAGCTCAGCTCAACTCACCTCAGCATAGCACAGCACAGCTCAGCTCAGCTCAGCACAGCACAGCTCGGCTCAGCCCAGCACAGCTCAGCACAGCCCAGCACGGCTCAGCTCAGCACAGCACAGCACAGCTCGTGGCACTTTCTCGACACCACAGGGGGTGCGCAGGGGTTGGTCTCTCAGCTCGGCCGCTACCCACGACACTGGCGCAAAACCTAGCAGGCGTGGCACTCTCTCGACACCAAAGGGGGTGGGCAGGGGGTGGTCTCTCAGCTCGGCCGCTATCCACGACACTGGCGCAAAGCCTAGCAGGCGTGGCACTTTCTCGACACCAAAAGGGGTGCGCAGGGGGTGGTCTGTCACCGCGAAGCCTAGCAGGCGTGGCACTTTCTCGACACCACAGGGGGTGCGCAGGGGGTGGTCTCTCAGCTCGGCCGCTATCCACGACACTGGCGCAAAACCTAGGCAGCGTGGCACTTTCTCGACACCAAAGGGGCGTGCGCAGGGGTGGTCTCTCAGCTC
Organism: Prorocentrum cordatum; assembly: GCA_963575745.1. NCBI lineage: Eukaryota > Dinophyceae > Prorocentrales > Prorocentraceae > Prorocentrum > Prorocentrum cordatum. The sequence goes on along the minus strand of CAUYUJ010001883.1, from coordinate 74,202 downwards.
GGCCGCTATCCAACGACAGTTGGCGCAAAAGGCCTAGAGACGTGCACTTTCTCGACACCACAGGGGCGTGCGCAGGGGGTGGTCTCTCAGCTCGGCCCCTATCCACGCATGGCGCAAACCTAGCAAGCGTGGCACTTTCTCGACACCACAGGGGGTGGGCAGGGGTGGTTCTCAGCTCGGCCCGCTATCCACGACACTGTCGCAAAGCCTAGCAGGCGTGGCACTTTCTCGGCACCACAGGGGTTCCGTGGAGCCACACGGGGTGGTCTCTCAGCTCGGCCGCTATCCACGACACTGGCGCAAAAGGCTAGCAGGCGTGGCACTTTCTCGACACCACGTGGCATTTCGACACCAAATGGGGTGGGCAGGGAGGTGGTCTCTCAGCTCGGGCCGCTATCCACGACACTGGCGCAAAGCCTAGGCCAGGCGTGGCACTTTTCTCGACACCACAAGGGGGGCGCAGGGGGTGTGCGCTATCAGCTCGGCCGGATCACGACACTGGGCGCAAAGGCTAGAAGGCGTGGCACTTTCTCGACACCACAGGGGGTGCGCAGGGGTGGTCTCTCAGCTCGGCCGCTATCCACGACACTGTCGCAAAGCCTAGGCAGGCGTGGCACTTTCTCGACACCACACAGGGTGCGCAGGGGGTGGTCTCTCAGCTCGGCCGCTATCACGACACTGGCGGCCAAACCTAGCAGCGTAGGCCTCTTCGACACCACAGGGGCCGGTGGGCAGGGGCTGTGGCTCCTCAGCTCGGCCGCATCCACGACACTGGCGCAAAGCCTAGCAGGCGTGGCACTTTCTCGACACCACAAGGGGGTGCGCAGGGGGTGGTCTCTCAGCTCGGCCGCTATCCACGACACTGTCGCAAAACCTAGCAGGCGTGGCACTTTCGCGGCACCACAGGGGGTGCGCAGGGGGTGGTTTCTCAGCTCGGCCGCCATCCACGACACTGGCGCAAAGCCTAGCAGGCGTGGCACTTTCTCGACACCAAAGGGGGTGGGCAGGGGGTGGTCTCTCAGCTCGGCCGCTATCCACGACACTGGCGCAAAGCCTAGCAGGCGTGGCACTTTCTCGACACCACAGAGGGTGCGCAGGGGGTGGTCCCTCACCGCGGCCGCTGGCTGGCTCGAATCTGTCCTCGATGGAGGATAGAAGGCTAGGAAGAGGGAGGAGGTTCAAGCAATATGGCGTTGGATGACACAGAGGGGAACATTCGCGACGAGGGCTGAGAACGCAGAATTGCGCATATATGATAAACTTAAGCAAGCACACAATATTTAAATTAAGTATGTGGGGTTCCTCGGTAGCGTAATTGACTTTGTCAATCCGCGGCCCCAGAGGTCCCGACCTCTTCCCAAGCCCAGGATCAATGTGTGATGGTCCCGGGGACGAAACACGGCCAAACAAGTCTGATCCCCCTCCTCGTCCACCGCCGCCGCCACCGCCGCCGCCGCCGCCAGAGCCGCCGACGACGACGCCGACGCCGCCGCCGACGACGACGACGACGACGACGACGACGACGACGACGACAACGACTCGACTGGGGAAACCGACAGGTATACCGATGCCGCTACTCCCCAGACCTCGGGAGCGGCCAAGAGGGGGGTGTCCAAGAGGGGGGGGGGGGGGGGGGCAAATCATGGCCGGCGGCATGTGCGCGGCCCAGCGGGGGGGGCCAGGGACGTAATGGAATAAGAAGAGGCGCCGTGAAATCTGGGGAAATATCATGGCCCCCGCCATGATATCCCCCCCCTATAGTCATCACCCCCCTCTCTGCCGCCCCCGAAGACCTCTCCCGGGGTGCGCTCTGACCAGAACTCTTCCAAGCGCCCGCCACGGTGGCGGGCCGCCCAGGAGGCACAAGAAGAGGGGAGAGCGAGAGCAGGGCAGCAGCACGGGCTCCGCTTCCTCCCCCGGGTCCTCCTCCACCGCCGGCGGCGACGACGACCCGCCTGCCGTGAAGTCGGGCGTGTCCCTCTACAGAAGGAAGGTTCAAACATATTCGAAAAATAATATGGGGACGTTTTTTGTTTGTTCGGTTTTTGCATAAACAAAAGGCACAATATATATATATATATATATGTATATATATATATGTTTATTATAGATATGGGCATGTGTGGTAAACTTGAAACTATGTTTGCCTCTTGGGCCGACATCTGCCTGTAGAGGGGGGGCATGCCCGACCCAAGACTGCCGTCCGCCCCCCCGGGGCGCGCCGAAGTCGTCACCTCCGGCGCCATCCTGGCACCCGCAGGGCGCCACGTGCGCCGCGGCAGCGAGCGAGGCGGACAGGCCGCCCCGGGGAAGGCCTCCGGCTGCGCGCCCTCTGCTGCGTCTCCTCTGTGCTTGAAGGGGGCCCAGGGACACATACACACACACAGCACACACACATAAATACACACAAATCCCAGGAGTGCCCCATATCTTTTCCCATATGTTCGGGGTTTTTGCCCCCCCCCACTTCCCAGATTTTCCCCTTTATGTTCCCGGGAGTCGACGATGGATTCTGTCTGTGTGTGCTTCTTCCCCTCCCGAGTGATGGCGGCGCGCACACGGGGGGGTAGGAGGATGTGCAGTTCTCCCAAAACCAGCGCTCCTCGCGGCCACGCGCGGTTAGCATAATGTCCTCCGGTGTGCTGTCGTCCAATCACAACGAGAGTTGCCGTCTCGACTCTGCGTCGGAAATCTGGATGCCGGATGCAAGCTGCTAGCCATGAGCCTGCGCGCCCTAGAGGGTAGGGGGAGAGAGGGAAGGCTTCTCGGAAGGATGCTGCTTCATAAAGGCGCTGGCCCTACACCTACTGACAAGGCCCGCGCCTCTAAGAGGAGGGGGTGCTTCTGGGAGGCCTTCCCCCCTCCTGACTGCCTACCAGACCACCCCAACCCAACCCGCAGACCCGAATTTCGCCGGAGTTTCGGGATGGAGGGGGTACAAGTTCCACGTGTGTTTTTGCCAACGTTCCCCGACCCCCCACTCTGGGAACGGAAAGCACATCAAAGCCTTCGGGTTGGGTTGGGGTGGCTTGGTGGGCGGCGACCTCCCCCCTCTGCGCGCGGCTGACTGTGGGCCCCGGGGAGGCCCGAGACGCTGGGACCCCCCGAAGGCCCGAGCCAGCGTCGCCGCCGTGTCGAAGCGGCGCCCCTCTGCCGGCCGCGGTCTTCGCCCGCAAGTCTTAGGTCGGGCCTGTCCCCCTACAGGGGGATTTTCGACGAAAAATAAAAAAAACAAAAAATAATCCAAAAATAGTATGGGGACTATTTTTTGTTTTTTGCATTTTTCAGCCTTCTTGGGGTATTTTTGTAGTATTTTCTATTTTTCGTCGAAAATCCCCCTCTAGGGGGACACGCCCGACATAACGCAAGTCGATCCCAAAATCCCTCCCGGACAGCGCTCGCGAGCCGCGCCGGCCTTGGCCGCGAGGGCCCCCCCCCAAGACGAAGCCAGGAGGAGCATAGAATCGGGTGAAGATAAACCGAGGGTCTCTGAGACCCGACGGCTCTGGAGCACATCTCAGGCGCCGCGGCCCTCTCAGAGCGTTCGGGAGCACTCTGAGAGCGTTCCGGAGAGCTCTGGAACGGATTCATCATTTATCCTCGTCCTAGCCCCGCCCAGCCCCCCCTCCAAGGGCCCGGATGTCTCTCACAGCGCAAGGCAACTGAACGTCTCACCCTCAAGCACTATATATCACCACAGCGAAGCTGCTCCACAACGTGAGACGGAGGAAAGCAGGGATGGCCGCCGAGCCGCGATGTCGACGAGCCTTCCCCCAAGGCCCAGAGGAAGGCCGTCGATTCTCAGATACCGTCCAGACCGGCCCTTCGAGCCGCGTCCGTCCTCCTCCTCCTCCTCTTCCTCCTCGGGGTCCTCCTCCTCCTCCTCCTCTTCCTCCTCCTCCAGCTCCTGCTCCTGCTCCTCCTTCTCCTCCTCCTCCTCACCGAGGAGGGGACCGCCCCGGAGTCCAAGGACGGGCCAGCAAAAGAGTAGAGGCGACCAGCGCCTTGCGGGGAGGCACTGGTGGTGAGACGGGGATCCCCAATCTTCCACCGGGGCACCGGCGACAGGACCAACATCCGTCAAAGAGGCGGCAGGAAGAGACAAAGACGGGGAGAGAGGAGGGAGACAGGCAACATCCGGAGGCATAGAGGAGCAACAAACCGCCTACAAATGATTGAGCTGTTGGAGGTCCGCGCGGAATTCTTGGATCTGCGCCGGGCCCCCGCCGCGCGGAGCGCGCCGGTGGCAGCGGAGCGCCGAAAGCTCACGTCGTACCTTCTCAGATTGCTCTTCTTCGTCGTAAGTTTCTTCGTCTTCCTCTTAACTCGCCTTAAGTATGTTATTATTATTCGTCTTGATTTTCTTACTCTTATTATGTTTCTTCTTCTTCTTCTTCTTCTTCTTCAATCGAAGCGTGGCCGCCACAGGGCTCCAGAGCAGATCCAAGAGATCCGCGCGGGCCGTCCAACATTTGCGTCTGTGCCGTGCTTCCTCTCCGAGGGCACCGCCGTGCCCGCCGGGGGGTCGGCACGGGTCACAGGGGCACATCAACCTGCACGCAGGAGAAGGAGGCGGAGAAGGGGGAGGAGCAGAAGAAGAAGAAGAAGACGAAGAAAAAGGTGGCGGAAGAGGAGGACAGGCAGGGGGAGGAGGAGGAGGAGGAGGAGGAGGAGGAGGAGGAGGAGGAGGAGGAGGAGAGGAGGAGGAGGAGGCGGAGGAGGAGAGAAGCGGAGGAGGAGGAGAGAGGAGGAGGAGGATGAGGAGGCACAAGGAGGAGGAGGAGGAGGAGGAGGAGAGAATGAAGAGGAGGAGGAGGAGGAGAAGGAGGAGGAGGAGCGAGTGAGGAAGGAGCAGAGGAATAAGAGCGCTCTCGTCATCGTCGCCGCCGCCAGCCGCCCCCTGCCCCGGACCGCTGCCGCCCCGCGAGGAGGGGGGGGGGGGGCGCCGCGGTCCTGGGCTGCCCTCAGGGGGCGGGCGCCGCCGCGGTCCTGGCGCGCCCTGCCCCGCGCATGGCGGGCCGCCGGGGCGCGCGCGGCCCCCGGGCGGCGCAGGCCGCGCGCTGGAGGCCGGCTCCCCGGGCGCAGGCCTCCGCGCGCGCGGGGGCGGCCAAAGAGGGGGGGGCGGCCAAAGAGGGGTGGGCCCCCGCCCCCCCAGCAGTGCCCGCTCTCGCGCGGGCTTTGAAAGCGAAGAACACGATGCCGGGTGTCCCAGTTCGGGGGCGTCCAAGAGGGGGGTGTCCAAGAGGGGGGGGGGCGCAAAGCATGGCCGGCGGCATGTGCGCGGCCCTTTGGGGGAGGAGCAGGGACGTAATGCGACGAGAAGAGGCGCCGTGACATCTGGGGAAATATCACGGCCCCCGCCATGATATCCGCCCCCCCTTGTCGTCACCCCCCTCGTTGCCGCCCCCGACGCGTGCTTGCACGCGTGGCTGATCTCGCGCCCGGGGTTGCTCGCTCTCTCTCGCTCTCGCTCTAGGTGTGGGCCCTGGCCCCGGGGCCCAAAAAGAGTGAAGGGGGCCCAGGGGCACACACAACTAAACAGGCACACATCCCAGGATTCCAAAATTGTAAAATGTTTTCTCGGTTTTCGTCTCCCCCTCCCCGCACTGTCCATAGTTTCGTATCTTTTCGCGGGAATCGACGATTAATTGTGTTTGTGTGTTGTGTTCCCCTCCAGGAGAGATAGAGAGAGAGGGGACAAACAAATTAAAAAGATAGATAGATAGAGAGAGAGAGAGAAAGAGCAACCCCAGCAGCACACCTCGAGGCGAAGACGAGGCGCCAGGGCAGCTGTATGGATTCCCCTTCCTCATCTGACTCTCTCCCTCTCTCTTGGCGGCGCGCACCAGGGGCTGGAGGGAGGGGGGAGGGCCTCTTCGAAGGAGGCTGCTTCTTAGAAGGCGCCGGCCTGACAATCTATCTATCTATCTATATATATATATATATATATATATATATATATATGTAAGGTCCGCGCCCTCTAAGAAGCAGGGGTGCTTCTAAGAAGCCCTCCCCCCTCCCCGCACCCTCCTCTGCGCAGGGCTGGCTCTCTCTCTGGGCCCTGGCCTCGGGGCCCAAAGAGCCTCCCAGGCTGCACAGCCGTCGCCCCCGCGCGCGCGATGGCACGCCAGGCTGCACCCCTGTCGCCTCCGCCCGAACGGCTCGCAGCTGCACGGGCGGAGGCGACAGGGGTGCAGCTTCGAGGGGCAACGACACGGGGGGGGGCTGGCCTATAGGGGGGGATGCATCGGCCTGGAATCGGCGCCACATCGCCGATAGATCGGCGATGGGCCCCCGATGGTGAGTGCGCACCTCCCTGTGCGGGTTGGGGCCATCGGGCCCCGAATCGGCGATCGATGAGCGATTGGGGGTCGATGCGTCCCCCCCTGTGCCTATCACCCCCCATATTGAGCAGGGGCCGACCGTCCCGGCATTCCTATAGTCCTACCACGAAATGTTGTCAGAACCCAAGATCTGTTCTAAGAGCAAAAACGATGTTCTTAGAACATAAGCCCGATGTGCTAAAACAAGACAGTCTCGGCCAGACATATTCTGAGCACATGTCGTGGAAAAGGTTCTTTGAACATTCTCTGGTAGGCCCATAGGCGAGCCAGGACGCTTCGCCACTGCTTCACCTGTGCCTATCCCCCCAGGGTCCCTCCCCCCATATCGTTGCCCCCGAAGCTCGGCGTGGAGCTGCTCCGGCACAGCGCCGGCGCCGCCCGGCGGACGGGCTGAGGGCTCCGCGCCGGGGGACGTCCGCGGAGCCAGCTGCGCGAGCGAGCGGCGGGCCGCGCGCGGAGGCTCTCCCGCCGCCGCCCCATCGCCAGGCCGCGCCCGGCCCCGCCCGTCCTCTCCCTATCCTCCTCCTCCTCCTCCTCCTCCTCCTCTCCTTTGTCCTCCTTCCTCACTCCTCCTCCACCTCCTCCTCCTTCTCATCCTCCCTCTTCCTCCTCCTCCTCCCTCTCCTCCTCCTCCTCCTCCTCCTCCTCCTCCTCCTCGCCTCCTCCTCCTGTCCTCCTCTCCTCCTCCTCATCCTCCTCCGCCTCCTCCCTCCTCCTCCTCCCTCTCCTCCTCCCCCCTTCCCCTCCTACCTCCCCTCCTCCTCCTCTCTCTCTCCTCCTCCTCCTCCTCCCCTCCTTTTACTCCTTCCTTTCCTCTCTCCTCTCCTCCTCCTCCTTCCCCTCCCTTGTCTCCTCCTCCTCCTCCTCCTCCTCCGCATCCTCCTCTCCTCCTCCTCCTCCTACCTCCTCCCCTCCTCCTCCTCCTCCTCCTTCCTTCCTACTCCTCCTCCTCCTCCTCCTCCTTCCTCCTCGCATCCTCCTCCTCCTCCTCCTCCTCCTCCTCCTCCTCCTCCTCCTCCTCCCGCCCGTCCTCTTCCATTCCTTCTCCTGGTAAGTTCGGCGGCGCCGGGGGAAGTCCGCGGAGCCAGCTCCGCGAGCGAGCGGCGGGCCGCGCGCGGAGGCTCTCCCGCCGCCGCCCAATCGCCAGGCCGCGCCCGGCCCCCCTCCTCCTCCTCATCTCCTTCCTCCGCCTCCTGACGCCGCCTCACACGTGTACTCCGACTCACGACTATCGCAGGGGGGGTGAATACTAATACCTCAGCGGCCTCAGCAGCACTCCCCTCCGCAGCAGTCATACCTACCGCCTCCCTCTCCTCTAATCCTTTCCCTCTCCCTCCTCCTCCTCCGCCTCCTCCTCGTCCTCCTCCTCAGCCTCCTTTGTCCTACTCCTCTTTGTCCTCCTCCTCCTCCTCCTCCTCCTCCTCCTCCTTCTCCTCCTCCTCTCCTCCTTCCTCCTTCCTCTCCTCCCTCCTCCTCATTCCTCCTGCCCCTCTTCTGCTCCTCCTCCTTCTCCTCCTCCTCCTCCTCCTCCTCCTCCTTCTCCTCCTCCTTCCGCCCGTCCTCTTCCATTCCTTCTCCTTGTAAGTTCGGCGGCGACGGGAAGGGCGAAGAGCCCAGGGGTGGGCATTACACGCGTTCGCTGGGGGGCCTCGCCGAAGACATGGGTCATCGGCGCCACTGGACACACGTGTTTCTCCCCCCTGGGCTATTCGCCCCGATCGTCGCCTCCGATAAGTAACCCCTCCCTGTCGGGGCACCTGCCAGCAAAGCGAGCGATGCGCGCAGGGGCGGCTGTCGAACACCCCTCCCTGGGTGATCGACGGCGGCAAATTCCCTCCCGACCAACCCCCTCCGGGCGATGCTCGGGAGAGGTGGCGAGGAGCATCCCCGCCTGGCGCCCCGAGGCGCCTCGGCAGGGCGGGCCGGGCGCCTCGCACGGGAGCTCCTCGCCGGCTCTGTTCCTGAAGCTTGGTACGCGCCTTCCGTAACCTCCTCCTCCTCCTCCTCCTCCTCCTCTTCCTCCTCCTCCTCCTCCTCTTCCTCCTCCTCCTCCTCCTCCTCGATGCTCGAGGTCACGGAGGGAGGGCGGGCCGTTCTCAAAGAGGTGGCTCTCGCCTCGACGCCGCGCGCACCAGGTGCGCTCCTGGCGTCCGCGCCGCGCACACCCGCCCTGCGAGCCTGCAGGCGCTCCGCGGACGGAGGGCGGGCCGTGCTCACAGCGTGGCTCTCGCCGCGACCTCGCGCATGCTCGCCCTGAGGCTTGACAGCGGCTTCAGGGATTCTTGTGGTCGGCGTCCCCAACATGGTGTTTTTGGCACGACGTGGGATTGCCAGGGCGCAACAGACACGTTGATCCGCGGTGTTGTCGTCCCAGAGATGGCGTTCCGGCGCGATTCAGGACCGTCCAGAAGCGACAGCAGCGTCGACACGCGGCGCCGAAGTCCCAGGAGCTGTGTGTTGGCACGGCTCATGTTTTTGAGACGACTGTCTTCCAACGGGGAACTTGGAGGGAGGGATGATTGCGACATCGTTCTGTGAACCTTGGGTTGAAACTGTGCGCTGGCACCGCTCATGATTTTGAGATGGTTGTATTCCAACGGGGAACTTCGACGGAGGATTGACTGCGACATCGGTGGTGAGTCCTGGGCTTAAACTGGTCCTCCTCCACCCCTTTCCTCCCCCGCGGAGCTTCGGCGTGCGGCCGCGGCCGCGAGGCTCAGCGGAGCGACCCTTCGCCGTCGGCCTTGCGCGTTCCTCCTCCTCTCCCTCCTCCTCCTCCTCCTCCTTCTCCTCCTCTTCCTCCTCCTCCTCCTCCTCCTCCTCCTCTGGCGGCTTTGCGCGATCCAACGCTCTTCGTTTTGGGGCCAGCGCAACTCCCAGTGCACATCCACGGGCCTGGGATCAGCCGCTGCCGAAAGCCCGCACTCCTCCTTCTAATCCACGGACCGTCGAAGATCTACGAAAGGTCGAATTTGCTTTGGGGACATTTCATTTGTGCCCTACCATCCTGTGTTGTTGGGTCTTCGTTTTAGATCCGCACCGCAGTGCCCCGCATCTCTGATTCCGCCTTCCCCTCCTCCTCCAACTCCCCCTGCCGACCCTGCTCTCGGTGTCACATTCCTCACGTTTCGGTACCCCATGGAGAATTCAAACGAAAGCGCACACGCCAGGATTCGCATGGCGGCGCCGCCGAATTTCGGCACATCCTTCACACGTTTCGTGGCCATATCTGAAACTCCGACTACCGCCCAAACGGCAGGGTTCGCGTGGCAGTGCCGCCTCGTTTCGGCACACCCCTCACACGTGTCGTGGCCCTCAGGGGCGAAACCGAAGGCCCCAGCGGGCAGGGTTCGCATGGCGGCGCCGCCTCGATTTCGGCACACCTTTCCTACGCTTCGTGAACCTGCACCGCAGGCTCCAGCAACAAGACTCGCACGGCGGCGCCGCACCCATACCGCACATCGGGACAACCCTCGCACGCCTCGCAGCCCCACATGGAGCTCCACAACGGGCCCCAATGGCAGGGTTCGCATGGCGGCGCCGCCTCCGTTTCGGCACGTACCTCACACGTCTCGGCTCGGGTCTTCTGACCCGGGTCAATCCAGACCCGGGTCAGCAGGACACCAACAACTGCAATGCAGGAACAAAAAACTGCAGCGCATGGCTTCGCAAACCCGGGTCAGCCAATAGGCGCGGCCGCCCCGCGGCCACGAGCGGCTCGCTAACCCGGGTCAGCCAGAGGGGGTCTTCGCAAGATCCTGCAGGATCCGGTGCGCTGGCTGACCCCCGTTTGCTGTGACCCCCGATCGGCCCCTCCACCGAAGGCCCCGGTGGCAGGGTTCGGAAGGGCGGTGCCGCACACATTTCGGAACACCCCTCACGCGCCTTTTGGCCCCGTAAGGAGCTCGCTCTTTGGTCCCGTAAGGAGATCCCCTTTCTTCGTCCCACCTTCCTAGCAGCAATCACGCCTGCATATCGCTGGGTTCTTTGCCAGGATAATTGTCTCCTCCTCGTAATCGTCGTCGTCCTCCTCGGATCCTCGATCCTCGAGCAAAACTGAAATTTTACAGGGCGTGTTGATACCTTGTCGTGGGGGCTGGGAGGCCTCTGGGGAACCTGGGCCTCCTGCTGGGGCCTCCAGAGAGACCTACCAGGACCCACTGCTCCGGCGTCACATGAGTAGAAGCCCGGTACGGCCTGTTCTTCGCCGTTCTGGGCCTGCTACTAGAGCGAGCGCGGCTGTTGGCAGGAGCTTATGGCAGTTGATTTTTGTTGAACGCCACACATTTCCCGATCACCAAGAGGTTATCATAGCTCCATGCGTCGTCTTTTCATGGCGCACTTTCTTCCCTGACTACCAAAACTTTTCCTGAGCGCCTTACATGTCAAAGTCAAAGGGAGCCAAAGTCATTTTCCTGAACGCCTTACATGTCTTACATGTCTAAACGAACGCCAAAGTCAAAAGGGAGCCGTGCGATTTACATCAGTACGTAGTGTAGACTAGGTGGCTTGCGCGAAAGACCTGTGTGAGCAGGGTAGCAGGGACAGGCACACATAAGCCCGAAGTAGGTCCCCTGCACGCCCCAGTTGGAGCCCGCCTGAGGCTTCGGAACCGTCGGGAAACGATCGGAGACGAAAACCTGGCCAAGGGAAAAGGCGTCGAGACAAGCGTCGGGAAAACAGCGAATTCGCATGCCACATTCATCGGTTAACGCCTCCCCCTCCCCCCATATGTTAAAAATTGGCAGTGGGTCTCTTGAGTTGCACTTCGACCGCCGTCTCCCCCGCGCGTGCCAACTTTGAGATTGGGGGAGCGGGGGGGGATAAGGAGGAGGAGGAGAGCAGCAGCAGCAGCAGCAGCAGCAGCAAGAAAACAAGAAGGATGCTCAGGAGGAGGAGGAGGAGGAGGAGGAGGAGGATAAAGGAGGGAGAAGGAGGAGGGGAGCAGGAGGGGAGCAGGAGGAGGAGGAGGAGGAGGAGAGGAGGAGGAGGAGGGAGAAGAGGAGGAGGGGCGAGAGGAGGAGGAGGAGGAGGGAGGAGGAGGAGGAGGAAGAAGGAGGAGGAGGAGGAGGAGGGGGAGGAGGAGGAGGAGGAGGAGGAGGAGGAGGAGGAAGAGGAGGAGGGGTGTACATCCAGACCTCCAACGCAGCGCTGCTTCTGTCCCCGAGCTTGTCCTCTTTACTACGGCCTCCGGAGATGCCGAAGTCTCGGGCCCCGCGGCCCGCCGAGAGGTGGCTGCGATGGGTCTGGGGCACACGGACTGAAGCATCCGTCCGCCGGGGGCCTGCTCGGGGCCTCGGGAGGGGAATACGGTCAAACCGCACTGTGAGGATGGGCACCCTCTTTCCAAGGGCACCCTTGCATCCCTGCCTCCTCGAACCCCCCCCTGGGCCACTGTCCTTGGCCGCGCCCCGCTGCGAAAAGCCTCGAAATGGCCTTTCGAGGTCCTCGCAGCCTTGTCGCGCCTCCTTATGCTACGGGCCGACTGCACGATTGTTGTTGTGCCAGGCTTCGCTACCGTCAAGCCTCCCACGTCCACCCGTCCGCCGAGAGCAGCCCGGGCGCGCCCGCCGCGGCAAGGACAGGAAGGAGGGGGGGAGGAGAGAACGTGCACGAACAGCGAGAGAACTACACTTACGTCGGGCTTGTCCCCCTACAGGGGGATTTTCGACGAAAAATGAAGAATACCCAAAGAATACCCCCAAAGTGTCCAAGAAAATTCAAAAAATAGTCCTCCTACTATTTTTTAACTAGTTTTGAGTATTCCTCCAATCGAGGGGCAGGCCCGACCTAAAACTACGCAATCATACACGCTCGGAGGTCTGAGCGGAGTTCTTGGGTCAGCGCCAGTCGACCCTCTCATCACCCCTCCCCGGCGGAGCGCGCCGGAGGCGGCTCGCGCTGGGAACTGCCCCGCAGGGGTGCAGGGAGGGGGGGGGGAGGGCCGCGCCGACCCAAGAGATCCGCGCAGACGAAGATGCGTCCTGGAAGAGCAGGGACCGACCGTCCCAGCATTCCTTTTTGGGCCTGCCACGATATGTTCTTAGAGCCCACGAGTGTTCGAATCACAGAAACGGTGAATGCTCTCAGAACATCAGCCCGATGTGTGAAAACAAGACAGGCCCAGGCAGAAATGTTCTAACACAACTCTGTGCAAGTCTCAAAAGGTTCTTAGCACATTCTTCGGTTGGCCTACAGGCGAGCCCGGACGCTCCGCCACTGCCTGACCAGGAGCGCCACCCTCTGTCCGACAGCGGAGGTCGTTCAAGATCGGCGCGGTTCCAGCCGCCGGTGGCCTTCCCTGGCCATCGCTCGGACGTCCACTCCCCGTGCTGCTTTCGGTTTCGCGCGTGCTTTTTTACCAGATGATCCAGGATGCTCCTCGATTTGGGCGCCCAAGAACGGAGTCATTCGGGCTTGGATTCCCGATAAACGAGCCCGAGATAGCCCTGACCCGAGTTACCCCTGATGATTTGTGGCTCTGGACGCCCGAATTATCCGGGGTAACTCGGGCTCGGGGTAACTCGGGTTCTTACTCCCCAAAGACGAACCCGAATTAGCCCTGACTCGAGTTACCCCTGATGATTCGGGGCTTTGGGCGCCCGAATTATCCGGGGTAACTCGGTCTCTTGGTAACTCGGGTTCGGATTCCCGAAAAACGAGCCCGAGTTAGCCTGACCCGAACTACCCCTGATGGTTCGGGGCTCTGATCGATGGTCTTCGCCGAAAAAACCAAGCACACGTCCGAGCGATATCACTTCAATGCTGAAGGCCCGCGCCAGCGCCGCCGCCTCGATCGGTGTCACGAGCCTGCCGTGGAAACTTTGTGCACGCATCCCGCGGAGGATGACTATCTACCAGACCACCCCAACCCAACCCGAAGACCCGAATTTGACCCGCATATTGGGTTTGGGGGGGTATAGTCACGGGGACCGAGTGTTTTTTTCAATCTTCCCCGACCCACCCCCCACTGGACATGGAGGGCCAATGGAGGCCTTCGGGTTGGGCTGGGGTGGCCTGGTGGGCGGTGAGGAGGAGGGGTAAGGCGGCCGGGCGGCCCATGGGCCGACCCCGGCCGGCGCCGGCGTCGCCCCGCGCGGGCACGGGGCGCAGACTCCGCAGGGGGCCCGCGGCGCACTTCTCGAGGAGGGCGCCAACCAAATACTGGCCATCGCTCGGACGTCCATTCCCGGTATTTCTTGTTCGCTTTCGTGCGTGGTTTGTTTCGCCCAATGATCAAGGATGCTCCTCGAGGGTCCTCGCCGAGAAAAAATGCACACGTCCGAGCGATGCCAAGGATAACGACAAGGATCCGTGCCAGGCCCACCCTGGGCCCTGGCATGGCGTGCACGCCCTGGGTTCCAGGCGTCGCAGCTTCCTCACACGGGGCGCTGTCGCCCGCCTTCGGGCCCCGGGGAGCCTCGCGGATCCATATCCATCTCGAAGACTGCCACAGACAGATGGCGTCGATGGCTCTGGCCGTGATGTTTTTTTTCCACAGCTGCAGTACTCTCGCGACGTCGCATCTCAGAGTCCTGGCTTGGCCAGGAGGGCGTAAGCGCCGATCCTGAGCTCAGGATCGACCCGGACAGGATCGGTGTCACATGTGTGGTTGGCGTCCTCCGATCACTTGGAGCGCTGGCGCATCTTGCGGCGCTTCTTCTGCAGGCGGCGGGTGCGCTTCTTCTTCCACTTCCACCGGAACATCGACCGGGCCTTCTTGTACGGGTTCGACTTGTGAGCCATGGCCGCGGGCGCCGCAGGCTGCTATGAGGGCTTGGGGCAGGAGGCTGCGGAATACAATGGGGGTCAGAAGGTTGAAGCCTTGCGAATCATCGACGTGGAACTGCCGAAGCACGGACCTCCGGCGCCGTATCCTGGAGCTCTCGGCACCCCTGCTAGGGACAGGTTTCACTCCGGATAATTTGTTCGAGGTGGTCCCCAAGCCTGAAAGCTGCTTCTGAATACCAAAATTCATTCGACGTACAATCAAAGCGCATGATAAGGAAATGCGGCAAGGATGCAAAGGGCTTGGAAGGCCATGTTGACGTTTTCCGCCGAACGGGGCTGGCCAGCGAAAGTGGCCAAAGATGGGTTAAAGGAGAAGGATGCAAGGGTAACCTTATAAAGAAAACAATCCTTACTATGCGCTTTGACTGTAACCCGTGATGTTTTTTTCTAAGATGTCGGAAGTCTGGGGAATCGCCAATGAGTCGCCGAAAGTCAGAAAAAAAAAAAAAACACGGCGGGGCACACCTGCGCCCCCTCGATTACTGACCGTGGGTTCGTGGGTTCGCGGTTTTTGTGGGGCGGCGCTTCCGCCCAGAAGCCCGCACCCCTCTCTGCCATCGCTCGGACGTCCATTCTCAGTATTTGTCGGTTTCGCGTTGGTGTTTTTGTTTTTCGCTAGATGATCCAGGATGCCCCAAGTTGGTGCAAATGTTCTGGCGCTGGCCTCGTCGAGCAAAATTACCATGGCGAGCGGCCCAACCATAGGCACGCGTGAATACCGAAAGGCAGGTGGGACGAAGGACGGGGAGCTCCTTGTGGAGCCAAACGCGTGTAAGGCGTGTGTCCAAATTGGGCGGTGCCGCCATGCTGGCGCGTGCCGAAATGAGGTTGCGCCGCCGTGCGAACGCTGCCATTTAAGCAGTTCTTTGAGCTCCCTGTGGGGCCAGGAAGCATGTGGGGTGCGCCAAAAAAGGGCAGCGCCGCCATGCGAATGTTGGCGCCTGGGCTGTAGTTGGAGCCCCCTACGGGGGCACGAAGCGTGTGAGGGGTGTGCCGAAATTTTGAGAGCGCCGCCATCCTAACGTTGTCATTTGAGCCTTAGCTGGGGATCCGTTTGGGGCCACGAGGCGTGCAAGGAATGCCGAAACGAGGCGGCGCCGCCATGCGAACGCTGGCATTTGGGCCCCACCAGTTGGTGCTCCCCGTGGGGCCAAAAGCGTGTGGGGTGTGCGGAAAAAAAACGGCACCGCCATGCGAACGTTGGCATTTGAGCCTGACTTGGAATCCGCTATGGGGCCACAAGGCGTGCGAGGGTGGTGCCGGAGTGAGGCGGAGGCGCGCCCAAAACTCTCGACCCTTCGAGGTGGCCAGTTCTTCGTCTCGGACCGGCCCTGGGCCCCGACGACCCTCAGACGCCGAAAGTGACGAAACAGCAACGCCCTTGTACCCTCAACGTCGGCGTCCGAGACCCTTGCATCCTTATGGCGCATCCTTATGATATGGGCCGACTCAGCGTGCCTGCCTGCGTGCATGTGCCGCACGCTCCGTGGCCGCCGAGGCTCGAGCCGGGGATCCTTTCGACAGATCCGAGGGCCAAACAGCAACGCCCTGACTCTCCCAAGACGTCGGCGGCCCGCGGTCGGGCGGGAAGCGCGGGGGGCTCGACAAGCGGGGGGGGGGGGGCTCGGGCCCTGCACACAGCCGCCTCTCCGGGCACCTCTCGTCGCCGAGCGCGCCTGAGCGGGAAGAGCGGGGGGCTTGACAAGGGGGGGGGGGGCTCGGGCTTTGCACACAGCCGCCTCTCCGGGCACCTCTCGCCACCGAGCGCGCCCGAGCTGCGGGGGCAGCGCCGCGCCGCAGGGCCGCAGACGGCAGGCGGATTTCGGAACCCCTGAACCCCAAAAACGCTCTCGCCTCTTGAGAGGAGGAGGAGGAGGAGGAGGAGGAGGAGGAGGAGGAGGAGGAGGAGGAGGAGGAGGAGGAGGAAGAGGAGGGGGAGGAGGAGGAGGAAGAGAAAGCGAATGTGTTGCTTCCGCCGCCTTCCGCCAGCCTGCCGCCGCCCTCCCGCCGGCCTCGGCCGGCGCGGGCGGCCTCGTTCTACTTCCGCCGGCCTTCCGCCGCCCTTCCGCCGAGGTCAAGCGCTGTTTGGAAACGCCTCGGCTGCGCCCAACAGAGTTCTCGCCTCCCCCCCCCCTCCGCTTCCCCCGCACGGGGGGCCCCCTGCAGGAGGACATCCGGCTTGGCGGGCGGGCGGGCAGCGGACTCCTCCGCCTGCCCCTCTCCACGCCCCCGAGGACAAAAATGCTGGGCGGGGGCCAGGAGCAGGCAGTGAGGCTCGTGGCCGTGAGCAGACCCGCGGTCGTGGAGCGCCCCCACGCTCTGCAGCTGTGAAGCCGATGCAGAGGGACGATGGCGATGACGATGACATCGTCATCGTTATCGTCGGCGTACAGTCGGGGCGTTGACCTAAGGAACGATAAATAAGGAACGAGGCCCCTTTCTCCCATAGAGTAAACTCCGATGTTCCATGGAAAACCTCCGGAAAACCCAAGGAGCACTGTAAAGCAATAACTAAGGAACACGGAGTCCCTCCCCAACAAAAAAGGTTCCTTCTTCAGAGCCCCGACTGTAGGCTGGTCCCGTCAGCGACCATGAATCAAGTGACGACGTATCCGCAATCTCAGATTGCCCTAAGGTGGCATCAAGGGGGCCCTCCTAAAGCCCTCTTGGCGCCATCGCTGGCCGCCTTGGAGGCCTTGCGGCTGGCGCAAGAAGCCAATAATAATGCACAACCGATTGTCTTTGCATGATTTGTCGTGAAGTCGCTTCGGTTTGAAGACCGTCTGAGACGGCTCAAGAGACCCCAGGTCCTCAAGAGGGGTCCGAGAGGGGGGGAAATCGAGGGGGCCTGCGGGGCCGCCACCCCGCAATGGCCCCCGAGACCGCCTCCATGCCCCTAAGAAGAATTCAATCCACGCCCCCGAGGAGCTTTCAAGAGGCCCCCAGGAGCTCCCATGAGACGCCCAGCCAAGAGGCCGCCGAACCCAAACCCAAGAGGCCGAAAAGAGCCCTCCAAGGCAATAGACCACAGCAGAGGCCCCTTTGCCCACGAGGCAGACACAGGCACTCCATTGGTCGACAGAATTGAAACGCTTCTGATCGTTTGTATGATTCCCGCATGGTCTGCAAAGCGCCCAGCGCCGCCCAGGAGGCCGACAAGGCCCGCCCCAGGACGGCCCTTGGGGCCCCCCCGAGAGGACCAGGACCCGAGGGGGTCCCGCACCGGCTCCGAGGGGGGCTCCAAAGCGAGGGGGGGAGAGCAGGGGGGCTTGTAATTACCACCAGGGCGGCGCACACAGAGCCCGCTCTTCTCCGATCTCGGGCCTACAGTTAAGTCGAGCCTGTCCTCCGACAAGGGGATTTTCGACGAAAAAAAAGCCCCCAAATAATTCGCCGGCCCAACGGGCCAGAGGCGTGCTAAGATCTCCGGTAACTGGTTAACAATTCTCTAGTTCGCGCGCGCGGGGCGGCCCCTGGGGGTCCCCAGACGAAAAGTACCCCGGGCGAGTCCCGGCTGATCCCCGGGCGACTCCACCAGAGCGCTCCATGAGCGCACCAACAGGGCTCCGAGACGTCCCCGAGAGCCCCAAGAAAGGCCAAGAGGCCCCCAAGAGGCCCCCAAGATGGTACACGAGGGGTCCGACATGCCACAAGATCGCTCCAAGACGCCCAAGATAGCCCCCAGACGCCCCAAGAGGCCTCCAAGTGCACTCCCAAGAGGGCCCCAGGAGGCAAAATTCATTGCTTTTCCTTAGGTTTTTGAAAGATTTTGGAGCTTCCACCTTTTCGGCTTCCCGACGCCCCAAGACGGCCCAAGAGGCCCCCAAGATCGCCCCAAGAGGGCCCAAGAGGCCCCCAAGAGGGCCCCAAGATGTCCCAAGAGGGCTCGAAGACGGCCCAAGAAGCCTCCAAGACGGTCCAAGAGGGCCCCAAGAACGCCCCCAAAGGGGCCCCAGAGAGGGAACACGAAACAACATTTCGAGCCCTCGGCCCTAAGAAGCCCCCACGAGGCCCCAAGAGGCCCCTAAGAGGCCCCAAGAGGCCCCCACGAGGCCTTCAGGAGGCCCCCAAGAGTCCCCCAAGCGGCCCCAGGAGGCCCCCCAAATGCCCCCCCGAGCACGCAAGCAAGTGCAAGCGATGCTACAATGTGCTCTTCTTTCGGTAGACTCCCAACGGGGCCCCTACAGACTTGCAACAAGTGTCAAGAACCTGCCCGAAAAGCACTGTCCAGGAGCGTTCACAAGTGCCGCGAAGAAGCCCTCCTTACGCCGGAAAGCCCGGAAAGCCGGGTGGGGTGAGCTGTTCTTCTCACCACCGCGCCCTCTCACACAATGGCTTCCGCACGCCGCCCAGAGCGCGACGTTCGGCTCATGCCCCCAGAACGCTCCAGGAGCGCGCCAAAACGGCACTGGAACGCCCCCGAAACAATCCAAGCGGCCTCAAGTCGCCGAACAATCGCTCCAAATCGCCCAAGATGACCTCAAAATTGCCGTCGAGGCCGCCAAGAAGACCCAAGAGAGCCTCAAGAAGCCCTCCAAGACGGCCATTACAATCAACATGATGGACCCACGAACCCGGAAAGGGATATAGACATGTGCAGCATGGTCACGTTTTCACGATATCCAACTGGGCGACACCTCACGAAACATCCCACGAGACACCCCGCGAAACATCCCAGGAGACACCTCACGAAACAACCCACGAGACACCTCACGAAACATTCCACGAGACACCCCGTGAAACATTCCACGAGACACCCCACGAACAGGCAACCACTCAACCATACACCCCACGAAACATTCCACGGGGGTGCGACTGGGTGTGGTCGTGCTGGGGTGTGGTCGTGCTGGAATATGGTCGTGTTGGGGTGTGGTCGTGCTGGGGTGTGGTCGTGCTGGGGTGTGGTCGTGCTGGGGTGTGGTCGTGCTTGGGGGGTGGTCGTGATGGGGGGTGGTCGTGCTGGGGCGTGGTCGTGCTGGGGCGTGGTCGTGCTGGGGCGTGGTCGTGCTGGGGTGGGGTCGTGCTGTGGTGAGGTCGTGCTGGTGTTGCTGTCGTGCTGGGGTGTGGTTCTCTGCTGGGGTGGGGTCGTGCTGGGGTGTGGTCGTGCTGGGGTGTGGTTGCCGTGTGGGGGTGGTCGTGCTGGGTGGGGTCGTCTGGGTGGGGTCGTGCTGGGTTTCCTGGTGGTCGTGCTGGGGGTCTGGTTAGTTGTGGGGTGTGGTCGTGCTGGGTGGGGTCGTGCTGCGGGTGGGTGACGTGCTGGGTGTGGTCGTGCTGGGGTGTTGTAGTGCTGGGGTTTGGCGGGAATGTGGTCGTGCTGTGGTGAGGTCGTGCTGGGGTGTGGTCGTGCTGGGGTGTGGTCTTGCTGGGGTGTGGTCGTGCTGGGGTGGTCCGCACCCTGTGATTTATCGATCGGGTCGTGCTGGGGTGTGGTCGTGCTGGGGTGTGGTCGTGCTGGGGTGTGGTCCGCACCCTGTGATTTATCGATCGGGTCGTGCTGGGGTGTGGTCGTGCTGGGGTGTGGTCGTGCTGGGGTGTGGTCGTGCTGGGGTGTGGTCGTGCTGGGGCGTGGTCGTGCTGGGGCGTGGTCGTGCTGGGGCGTGGCCGTGCTGGGATGTGGTCGTGCTGAGGTGGCCCGCACCCTGTGATTTATCGATCGGGATTTCAAAAACAAGCGTTTCGCCTGAGACATCCTCAAATTTTAATCCGCCGGCCTCCTTCGACCTCGATATTTATCAGGGAAAGAATCCGCCGGCCTCCTTCAAGTTGG
This sequence comes from Prorocentrum cordatum, assembly GCA_963575745.1. Lineage (NCBI taxonomy): Eukaryota > Dinophyceae > Prorocentrales > Prorocentraceae > Prorocentrum > Prorocentrum cordatum. The sequence continues at coordinate 54,300 of CAUYUJ010001883.1, read as the reverse complement.
GCACGGGGGGATATGTTTACATACTAAAAGAGAACCCTGGGCCTATGCCCTTTCCGGGGAAAATCGTCCCATTCCCAGAGGAACATGTACACTTCCCGCATGAACGGCGTTTCGAGTTTCACAGCGCCTCAGACTACGCAAATAGCCCCCAACATCGCCCCGAGACAGCCCAACAATCCGCTAAAATCGGCCCAAGACGGCCCAAGATAACCCCAAGACGGCACAAGAGAGCACCAAGACCGCCCAAGAGGCGCCCAAAGGGGGATCCTGCCCCTAGGAGCACCTCAGAAGCCACCAACATCCCGCCAATAAGTCCCCCAAGACGCCCCAAGAACCACCCAAGAAGCCCAACAAGAAGCCCCAACGACCCCCAAACGGCCCTTACGGGGCCTCAAGAGGCTTCAACACTGCCTCCAAGAGGTTCCCGAGACGCCTGGCAAAAGAACCCCCAAAGCGCCGCATTGACACCAGGCCCTCGAACAAACGGCAGACATGAGACTGTATGGGCCGGCGGAATGAGCGAAGCGATTAAATAAAACAATGAATCAACATGATGGACCCACGAACCCGGAAAGGGATATAGACATGTGGAGCATGGACACGTTTTCACGATACCCAACTGGGCAACACCTCACGAAACATCCCACGAGACACTTCACGAAACATCCCACGAGACACCTCACGAAACATTCCACGAGACACCTCACGAAACATTTCACGAGACACCCCGCGAAACAATCCACGAGACACCCCACGAAACATTCCACGACGACAGGCAACCACTCAACCAAAGGCGGTGTGGTCGTGCTGGGGAGTGGTCGTGCTGGGGTGTGGTCGTGCTGGGGGGTGGTCGTGCTGGGGGGTGGTCGTGCTGGGGGGGTGGTCGTGCTGGGGGGTGGTCGTGCTGGGGTGTGGTCGTGCTGGGGCGTGGTCGTGCTGGGGCGTGGTCGTGCTGGGGTGTGGTCGTGCTGTGGTGAGGTCGTGCTGGGGCGTGGTCGTGCTGGGGCGTGGTCGTGCTGGGGCGTGGTCGTGCTGGGGTGTGGTCGTGCTGTGGTGAGGTCGTGCTGGGGTGTGGTCGTGCTGGGGTGTGGTCTTGCTGGGGTGGGGTCGTGCTGGGGTGGGGTCCTGCTGGGGTGTGGTCGTGCTGGGGTGTGGTCGTGCTGGGGTGGGGTCGTGCTTGGGTGGGGTCGTGCTGGGGTGTGGTCGTTCTGGGGTGTGGTCGTGCTGGGGTGTGGTCGTGCTAAGGTGGGGTCGTGCTGGGGTGTGGTCGTGCTGGGGTGTGGTCGTGCTGGGGTGTGGTCGTGCTGGGGTGTGGTCGTGCTGGGGCGTGGTCGTGCTGGGGTGGGGTCGTGCTGGAGTGGGGTCGTGCTGGGGTGTGGTCGTGCTGGGGTGGTCCGCACCCTGAGACTTATCGATCGGGTCGTGCTGGGGTGTGGTCGTGCTGGTGCTGGGGTGGGGTCGTGCTGGGGTGTGGTCGGCTGGGGTTGTGGGGGTTGTGGGTCGTGCTGGGATGGGGGTCGTGCTGGGGGTGGTCGTGATGGGGGTGGTCGTGCTGGGGGGTGTAGTGCTGGGGGGGTGGTCGTGCTGGGGAGTGGTCGCGCGGGGGGCTTGGGCCGTGTCGTGCTGGGGCGTGGTCGTGCCGGGGGCGTAGGCGTGCTGGGGTGTGGTCGTGCTGTGGTGAGGTCGTTGAGGGGTGTGGTCGTGCTGGGGTGTGGTCTTGCTGGGGCGTGTCGTGCTGGGTCGGGTCGTGCTGGGGTGTGGTCGTGCTGGGGTATGGTCGTGCTGGGGTGGGGTCGTGCTGGGGTGGGGTCGTGCTGGGGTCTGGTCGTGCTGGGGTGTGGTCGTGCTGGGGTATTGGTCGTGCTAGGGTGGGGTCGTGCATTTCGCTCGAGACATCCTGCCAAAATTCCAGGAAATCGTACAAAAACAAAGGAATTAGTCGAGACATCATCGAAATTCCTTCGCGCGGGGCGCTTTTCCGCGTCGCGGTCGGCTCTGCAAAACCAGCGTTTCGCTTGAGACATCCTCAGCAAATTCTGAAAACAAGCGTTTCGCTCGAGACATCCCCAACTCTGCAAAACCAGCGTTTCGCTCGAGACATCCTCAACAAATTCTGAAAAACAAGCGTTTCGCTCGAGACATCCTCAAATTTTAATTCGCCGGCCTCCTTCGACCTCGATATTTATCAGGGAAAAAATTCGCCGGCCTCCTTCAAGTTGGCACCGGGGGACAGGTTTACCCACTAAAAGAGAACCCTGGGCCCAGGCCCTTTCCGGGAAAAAATAGTATGGGGACTAGTTGTTGCATATTTTCTTACCTTTTCGGTGAATGTCTAGGGTATTCTTAATTTTTCGTCGAAAATCCCCCATGTAGGGGGACAGGCCCGACTTAAGCCTGCAGCCAGTACCGACAGCAAGGCCCTAACTGCGACCCGTGGTGCCTGTGCGCCCCTCGCCTCGGGCAGGCGCGGCCCGCCGCCGGAGAGGGAGCGCGCGGCCAGCGGTGCGGCCACGCGCGCGCCCTTTTTTCCCGACGCAGCCGAGGGGCGCCGCGGGGGAGCGGCGGCGCAGCGTGCCCCCCGCCGGTGCAGCCAGAGTGGCCCCTGGCGCGGAGGGCACGCGGCCTACGCCAGGCCCGCGCGGCGTGGACGATCGGGGAGCAGGGGAGGAGGAAGAGGAGGAAGAGGAGGAAGAGGAGGAGGAGGAGGAGGAAGAGGAGGGGGGGGAGGGAAGAGGAGGAGGGGGGGGGGGAGGAGGAGGAGGAGGAGGAGGTAGGAGGAGGAGGAGGAGGAGGAGGAGGAGGAGGGAGGAGGAGGAGCGAGGGGGGAGGAGGAGGAGGAGGAGGAGAGGAGGGGAGAGCGGCCCCTGGCGCGGAGGGTACGCAGCCCACGCCAGGCCTGCGCGGCGTGGACTATCTGGGAGAGCAGGGGAGGAGCTGGAAGGATGGGGTCGGGGCGCGGTGGGATCGGCGACGGTGGACGTCAACGACAGGAGACGAGTCCGAAGGCTCAAGAGACGAGAGCGGACACAGAGGAGGATGCCAGAACAGGGATCGGAGACTGATCGAGCGGAGCGAATGGAGAAGAAGAGCGCCCTCCCTCCTCCGCGTCATATATTGAGCCTCTTCCTCCCCATCCTCCTCTTGCACATCCAACTGCTCGTCTTCGTCTTCCCGTCCCCACCCCCGCCCGTCCTGAAAGCACGCCCCTCCTCCTCTCTCCTCCTTCCTCATCACATTATTCCTCCTTTCCTCCTCCTCCTCCTCCTCCCGCCTCCTCCCCATCCTCTTCTCCCTCCCCCACCTCATCCTTACTTCCTGTCCTCCTCTTCCTCCTCCTTCTCCTCCTCCTCCTCTTGCAAATACAACTCCTCCCCCATCTTCTTTTTCTTCCTCCTCCTCCTCCTCTTCTCGATTGACCTCCTGGATGCACGACGACAGGCACAGACACTGCGAGGCCCAGGCGGGAGAGGGCGGGGGCAGAAGGCCAGGCCGTGAACGCGTCGAGACGAGGAGCCCGCGCAGAGACGGACGAGCGACCGACCGATCGCCGCGCTGGTGACGACGACAACGACCTCGCAAAGGTCCTTTCCTGTCCACTCCTCCTCCTCTTTTTCCTGTCCCCTCCTTTTCTCCTTGTCCTTTTTCTGTCCAATCCTTCCTGTCCTTCCCTGTCCTTTTCCTGTTCCACTCCACTTGCCTCCACTCCTTGCCTCCCTCCTGTCGCAGATCTGGCCTCCTCCTGTTCCTGTCCACTCCTTACCCCTCACACCTCCCATGTGATGTTTTTGTTTTTGCGATGCCGGGTGCGCGAACGTCCCGACCCCTTCCCTGGGGCTGGCCTTTCGTCCCGAGCGTTCACGGTTCCAATGCCCAGAAGTGGTCGCCACGCGTCGAACACGGACACAACAACCTCCCCTTGATTTCGCTCACGGCCTCGAGGTCTGGGTGGTGCCGCATCAAGGGAGGAGGGGCGCGGAGAACACTGGCCGAGCGAGGGCAGACCAGGCAAGGCTCAGGGAGGGGTCGCCACCAGGGCTGTCGTCACCTCCCAGGCCCTCCTCAAGCATTACCCACATCGTATCTAACATGATGGACCCACGAACCCGGAAAGGGATATAGACATGTGGAGCATGGGCACGTTTTCACGATACCCAACGGGGCAACACCTCACGAAACATCCCACGAGACACCTCACGAAACATCCCACGAGACACCTCACGAAACATTCCGCGAGACACCTCACGAAACATTCCAGGAGACACCCCGCGAAACATTCCACGAGACACCCCACGAAACATTCCACGACGACAGGCAACCACTCAACCAAGGCGGTGTGGTCGTGCTGGGGAGTGGTCGTGCTGGGGTGTGGTCGTGCTGGGGTGGTCGTGCTGGGGTGTGGTCGTGCTGGGGTGGGGTCGTGCTGGGGTGTGGTCGTGCTGGGGTGTGGTCTTGCTGGGGTGGGGTCGTGCTGGGGTCGGGTCGTGCTGGGGTGTGGTCGTGCTGGGGTATGGTCGTGCTGGGGTGGGGTCGTGCTGGGGTGGGGTCGTGCTGGGGTCTGGTCGTGCTGGGGTGTGGTCGTGCTGGGGTATGGTTGTGCTAGGGTGGGGTCGTGCGGAGGTGGGTCGTGCTGGGG
>CAUYUJ010001883.1:0-49567 GCA_963575745.1 Prorocentrum cordatum | reverse complement strand
TCACCATCGTCATCATCATCTCATCAGCATCAGCATCAGCATCAGCATCAGCATCAGCATCAGCATCAGCATCATCATCATCATCATCATCATCATCATCATCATCATCATCATCATCACTATCATCATCAGCATCATCCGCATCATCAACCTCAGCAGCATCTTCATAATCCTCATCATCTCATCATCACCACCCTCATCATCAGCATCAGCATCCGCATCATCATCATCATCACATCAGCATCGCATCATCATCATCATCACCATCATCATCATCCTCAGCAGCAGCATCAGCATCATCACCATCATCATCATCATCATCATCATCGTCATCAGCATCATCAGCATCGTCATCATCATCCTCAGCAGCATCATCATCATCATCGGCAGCATCATCATCATCAGCATCAGCATCAGCATCGCCATCATCATCATCATCATCAGCATCATCAACATCAGCAGCAACATCATCATCATCAGAATCATCATCTGCATCATCACCACCGTCATCATCATCATCATCATCATCACATTCAGCATCAGCATCATCATCGGCATCATCGTCATCATCAGCAGCAGCAGCATCAGCATCATCATCATCAGCATCATCATCAGCAGCAACATCATCATCATCAGCATCATCATCTGCATCATCATCATCATTATCATTATCACAATCATCATTACCATCATCATCATGAGCATCAACATCGTCATCATGGTCATCGTCATGTAAGCAGGAGTGGTATAATCATCATCATCACTAGTATTACCAATCGTATGATGATCATTAGTATTATCATTCTTGGCATTGCAAGTCCTGATCTTAATATGATTAGTCATCGTAGTACTATGAGTAGTCTCATTATGCGTATGGTTCGTATTCTTAGTGTCCTTCATATTCGTCGTCTTATTATTTTCTCTTCGTGGTAATATGAGTATATGTTGTCGTCTGCTTGGCAATGTTATAATTATTATTAATATTTTTATTACGGCTAGGAATAGGATTCACATTACTTTTATTAGTAGTAGTAGTAGCTGGATGTTTCTTATTATAAGCGTTCTTCTTATTATTGCAAGTACCATTGTGATTGTTAGTGTCCTTCATATTTGTCTCACAAGTCTTCCTAAGTTACTTAGTATTCGTATGGTCCTTACGAGTATTATGAATAGTAGTGTTATTATCCTTACTCCTCTGATCATTATTATTTTTAGCATTCATACAATTAGTATTACCATTATTACTATTATGAGTATTCTTATTCGTATTGTTCATGATACGATACGTTGTATTACTATTACGATCAGTATAGATTTGTTACGTGTGTTCTTCGTATTGTTTTCACAGTCTCATGAATATCGATAGTATTCGCATGATTCTGTCGCTTCGTAGTATGATGGTTCTTACGATTATACGGATTAGTATGATCATCATTATCATTGTTATTCGTATGACAATTATGATTATTCATATTAGTCGTATTATCAATTGTGATATGGACCGTATTTTTATTCGCCTCAGAATAAGTATTATTGATTATCTTGTCGTACTGTTTGTCCTTAATGGTTTCTTCTTACTGTTTATTACTTATCCTCCTCCTCCTCCTCCTCGGCCTCCTCCTCCTTCCTCCGCCGTCGCCCCCTCCTCCTCCTCCTTCTCTTCTTCCTCCTCCTCCTCCTCCTCCTCTTCCTCCTTTTCCTCTTCCTCCTCCTCCTCCTCCTCCTCCTCCTCCTCCTCCTCCTCCTCCTCCCCCTCCTCCTCGTCCTCGTCGCGCCATCTACAATTGCTGCCGCCGCCGCAGTCAATTGGCGGCCGGGGCTCCGGCGGTTTGCGCGGCCAGCGGCCGGCACTGGCCATGGCCGGCGGCGCCGAGAGGGGGGGAGAGGGGGAAGGAGGACAAGCTAGGTGCGCTCGCGCGTCATCTGACATTTTATCCCCCCTTGCCTCCCATCCCATCCGATGGCGCGGATGTTTGTCTCTATCCGCGGATACGTGTCAGACCGACCTGCGACTCCCACAAGAAGAATGCTTCGTGTTGCGCGCGATCGGAATTTGGTAACCTGCGCACACGGGAGGCGGAGGAGGAAGTGGCGGGAGAGCAGGAGGATGGGCGGGAGGAAAAGGACGAGGACGAACAGCAGCAGTAGGAACTACACACACCGGAAGGATCGAAAAGATAAGGAGGACCACGGAAAGCCAAAGACGGAGAACTGGGAGGGGCGACGACGATGAAGGAAGACTCTGAGTCCGAAAAGGGAGGCGAGACGAACAGCAGCAGCAGCAGGAACTGGACTGGAATGAGCGGGAGGAGCAGGGGAACAAGGGATAATCGGTGGAAGGGGACCACAATGAAGCAAGGCTCGGATCCAGAAAAGTGGCCCGCGCTAGGGCGGGAGCGCCATTCTGAACGACAGGATCAAAGCACCGATCGGAAAATGAGACCCACGCTGCAACGGGAGCACCGTTTCGAAACATCGATAAAAATCGGTGTGACAAAAGCATAAGAAAAATGTTAAAATCCTGTGGAAAAAAACAGCACGCGCACAGCTTCACGGGAAAAGGGAGAGAGGTATTCATACTCTTTAACTGTGGAGGAGGAAGAGGAGGAGGAGGAGGGGAAGGAGGAGGAGGAGGATGAAGAGGAAGAGGAGGAGGAGGAGGAGGAGGAGGAGGAGGAGGAGGAGGAGGAGGAGGAGGGGGATCCGATCCGATCCGATATTTATCGGGCCCGACACCCTGCTTCTGGAACGCGAAACGCCCTAGGACCGACCTAACAGCCGCGAAGTTCAGGCACCAGGCCTGCCCACTGCTCACGGAGTCTTTAAACCCCAAGCAACAAGTGGCACCTACCCTTGGAAACGCAGAATACGGGCGGCTGCTCCCGCCACCGAATCTCCAAAACCACGAGTGCGAAACATACGAACGGCTTGCCGCTCTGCCCGCACACGCTGAGGAGGAGGAGGAGGAGGCTCGGAGGAGGGACGGTCCCTGGCGCAGCGGACAGCGGCAGCGGCACGATCAGGCCTGGAAGTCGGAGTGCACGTGACCGACGATGCACACTACCCTGAGCTCCTCGCAAAAGATCTGGATCTGGAAAGAGTCCGTCCAACACCACAGGCAGCACTCTTCGAAGCAGTGGAGGAACAGGGGGTAAAACGAGCCAATGAACGAGTAGGGTAGGGAATAGGACTCTCGCACAAGACTCACATCTGGAATACACAAACTCATCACGCCATTTTCTGGAATTCTCATGAACGGCACCCGCATGCCAATCGACATCGCCGAGCCCTGAGAAACATGCACCACACTTTCGTCGTTCGCTCCTCCATCGAACCCTCCTCCAAAAAAAGTCTGCAGCACACTCTCCAGGTGACTCGTCGGGGCCGTGCCAACATCCCGAGCGAAGCCCATCTGCAGCAACTTGTCGACGGGCACACCTAACGACCCGGCCTGCGCCATCAGGATCTTGCAGTCGCCCTCCTGGAAGGCCGCCTGCACCTTCACGAAGGGGTAGAGCGCGCCGACCTCCGAGATCGACTTGGGACGGAACACGTTCATCCATCCCGACAGTTTCGCGACGTCTGCCTGTCCGACCGCCGCGCCCATGGGCGCCGCGCCCTCGATCGGCCCCACGAGCGCCGCCACGCTGATGGAGCCTAGCTTGCCCACCTCGTCGTTCTTGCCGCGACTGCGCAGGCCGCGCGCCGCCTCGACCCGCCCCTTGACCCCCGCTCGTGCCGCCGCGACTGGGGCCGCCGACTCTGGCCCTATCAGCGCGATCAGCGCGATCGACTCCTGCTGACGAAAGCGAAGCGACAGGTTCATGAGATCATCTTCATCATTGCAGGCACGATCCTGCGAATGTGCTCTAGCTCGAACATTTCTAGCGACTCGACCTCGTCCTGCGCCACCGGTCGTTGGTCCTCTGGGCACCCTTCTGCCTGCCTCCTGCGCGGCCCCAATCTGCGCGCGCCGCCCCCGCGCGCCCGCCCCCGGCCGGCGCGACGGCGGAGGCCGAAGCAGCCGCGGCAAGGACCGCCGAGAGCATGCCACAAACTCTGACACAGTAGCGCAGGCGCTGCACAGGGCGTCGCTGCAACTGCTCAAGAGCCTCGAAAGGCTAATTACATTCAAGCCACATCTGAATTTCTGGGTCAATGATGGGAGGATCCTACTTCGAGCTATCAGCGCGGCACCGATAGGCATTCACGAGGCGTCAAACAGCAGTGTCACGACAGCGAAACGCACTCGAACAAGCAACGCGTTGGTTCGCGACACAGAGCTTGGCAGCGAGTGAGGATAGCCCGCGCGGGCAACCAGCGGTCTGCCTCCGACGAGCACGCAAGGCGCGCCTCGACCGAAACCAACGCTCAGATACAATCCCGTCGCCACCCAGAAGTTCACGACAAGAACCCCCTTCTGCCAACTCATCAGGCTCGGGAACTGGGACACCTGAGGGCCTGGACAGAAGGGGCACTTCAGCACGAAACTGTCGCGTGGCAACTTTTTGGAAGGACCGCGCGTTGCCCCTGAACGCGTTCAGAAAAAAAAACCTCCGCAGCCCGCTCCACCGCCCACCCCCACCCCTCCTCCGCAATTCTCATGCAGAACGCATCCGAGAAGAACTGCCGGGCCCACGCGCTGCGGCGAGAGGCCCCGGGCCGGCGCGCCAGGGAGCTAGGGGGCCACGAAAAACTCGACGAGACCTCATTTCCACGCGCGAGCTCTCCACGCACTGCAGCGAGTCGCTGCTCGTGATATTCCGGCGCCCGAGCCATTTTCTGCCACTCCTTCAGCCCCTGCACGCGCAGCGCCGGCGACAGCGGCGCGACCCCCGCCTGCCGCAAGATCTGCTCCGCTGGTGGCGTGCGAATTACAACTGCATCCTGGCCATCCTCTCCGACGCACGGCATCTCCCCGGCCACTCCTCCGAGAAGAACTTCGAGGCGCTCCGAGCGCGCAGACTGCGGGCGCGCCCAAGACCCCGAGAGCACGGAAGGCCGACCCGATGACGTCGCTCCTGATAGCCGTCTTCTTCGCCACCCAGGAACTGCGCGGGGCCCAGAAGCGCCCCGCGTGAGCCCACCCCCTAGACATCGCCGCGCACCTAGCCGAGACCTCAGGAGCCCACGAACCACAAGGAGTGAACAGGGCGCCGAGGGGGGGGGGGGCCACCGGCAGCGCCAATCCAGGAAGACGCCCCGAAACGTTGGCTTGCAAGACATATCTGGCAAGACTGATCGCCCCTGGCCCCGCGAAGCGTGAAACGACCTGATTCCGCCCCTCGCCCCGAGAGATCCCGCGGCGCCGCGCGCGTCGATTGAGGCGCCGATTGGGGGAGACCATCACACGCACTGCATCGCCAGTCCCAGACAACGCGCGTCTCATTCACGTCAGCAGCGAAGACTCGCAGCGAGGGGTCGCACTCGCGCCCGCGATCGGAGCCTCGCCGCAAAGGCCGTTGGCGCGAACTGCACGATGACCCTCAGACCAAGCCAACATCAGAAGAGCAAACGCTTCTTGAAGCATGGAAACTACGCGTTTCAAACGCAAGACCCGAAGCACGCACGCCGACGCCTTCGTCGTAGGATCTCGGCGCCAATCTCGACGCGCAATGACGCAACAGCCTTTTCATCTGAAACATGCTGGACAGAACCGAAGGCGTCGCGCACGCGGTGCTGCGCGTGCATCGTGATCAGCCTCATTATCCGAACACTCCTAGACACCGCCGCCGCACTTCGGACCGCCCCTGCACGAGACCTCATCGGAAGAAACTCATTGGCATAACTCGGAGTCACATGCGGCCCACGACGGGCCGTCTTGACCCACATCTTACCGAACGCACAACCCATGCATCAGATGGGCCCCCTGTCCCCCAAGATTCCCATTTTCTATGGACAGCTGGTGCGTGAACGATTTACTCCAGCGGGCCACCAACTGCCCGCGCTGGCAAACCCCAGCCCGTCGCCGACGTGCGACGCGAAACCTCGGCAGCAAGATCAACGCCCGCAACACCCGGAATCATCTCACTATCTTCAGCCGACGCCTGGGACAGGAACATGCCATCGTCAATCTGCGTAGCAGCCGTCCCGCCAGCACTCGACGGCAAAGCCAGGCCGCCCGCCCACTCCTCCATCGACGGCGCGCGCGCAACGACCCACTCCTCCATCAGCCTGCAAACCCTCCACTCCTCCGACGCCCATGGAGGAGGAGAAGGAGGAGGACATTGAAAACGATAGGAGGAGGATGAAAACGATAGGTAGTTAGGAGGGGGATGCGGTGGGAGGGCTCGAGGGAGGGCGCGGGGGCGTGCGGGGGCCGAGGAAGAGGCGCTCACAGAAGAGAAGGTGCATGCACGAGGGCCGCGGCACGGTCAGAGCTGCAGGCGGGAGCCGAAGACCAGAACCGCGAGACAGACGGCGGAAGACGGGAGCCGGATCGAAGGAGGGAAAGGGGAAGGGAGAAAGAAGAAGTCAGGCAAATGAACAACACACACACAGACGACTCACAACACTAGTACGTATAAAGGTGTGCGCACAATGATAAGGAGAGTAGCGACAACAAGGGAGAGGAGACAAGTGCACAGTGAGAGATCATGCAGGGCGCCCTGGACAAAGCATACGGCCCCATCGAACAATGAACTCACGTGTGGGCAATATTACACTGGCTGTTGCCAAAAAAAACAAAACTGACTACAGCATAACCAGAAGACTACAAACGATACCAGTAGGAGGATATGTGGTGGCTAACATAAATGCTAATGCATGCGACGAACAAGAGCAAAAGCGTAAACCTGAAAGCGACATGCAAGGGATGCTGAACCCCTACCACAGGAAAGGGTTAGAGGAGAGACGCTGAAGACGACAGGGGATGAAACAGATCAGAGAGAAAACCTCTGCTGCCTCTCAAGGTTCCCTTTCTCGGGGGCGCGCAAACATGGATTATGCCCTCCCCAAAATGTGGGTGGCGCCGCCCCGTTCGGCGGCGGCAATCCGCGATTCCCCACGGAAGCGAGACCCGTCGCTAATCCACGCTACCTTGATCCATGCTTGCGATCGCCTAACTTTCTCGTCCTTCTGCCCCCCTCCGGACCCGCCTCTCCACGCCCCCCAAACCCCCCCCAATACAGTTCCAGCCTCCGCCCCGAAACTACCTCGTGCTCCGCCTCCCTCCCGCTCCCGTCTCCTTCCTTCTCCTCCTCCTCCTCCTCCTCCTCCTCCTCCTCCTCCTCCTCCTCCTCCTCCTCCCCTTCCGCCTTCTCCTCCTCCTCCTCCTCCTCCTCCTCCTCCTCCTCCTCCACCTCCTCCTCCTCCCCCTCCATCACCATTTCTCCTCCCTCCACATCATCATCATCCAGCCTCCCTTCGCCTCCTCAGTCGTTCTGTATCCTGCTCATCCTCCTTCCACCACCTACGTCCTCCTTCCCACGCCCTCCACCTTCCTCATCATCTCCAGCCAACACACGCATCAACCCAACCCCTCCGTCATCCTAGTCCTCCTTATTCGTGTCCTTCCTCCACAGCATCAGCATCAGCATCAGCATCAGCATCAGCATCAGCATCAGCATCATCATCATCATCACCATCATCATCATCATCATCATCATCATCATCATCATCAGCCGCAACAGAATCAGCATCAGCATCAGCCTCATCAGCATCAGCTTCAACATCACCCTCATCAGCATCATCATCGGCAGCATCCGCATCTTCAGAATCATCGTCATCAGCATCGGCATCATCATCGTCGTCAGCATCGTCTTCACCATCATAATCGTCATCACCATCATCATCATCGTCATCATCATCATCATCATCATCATCATCAGCATCATCATCATCACCATCAACATCGCCATCGCCATCGCCGTCACACACACAACATCATCATGGCCCGCATCGCCGTCATCACCACCACCATCATCAACATCAACATCGCCATCGTCATCATCATAAGCATCAACATCATCAGCAGCATCATCAGCATCATCATCATAATCATCATCAGCATCAGCATGTTCATCATCATCATCATCATCATCATCATCATCATCATCATCAGCAGCATCATCATCATCATCCATTATCATCATCATCATCATCATCATCATCATCATCATCATCAGCATCGTCATCATCAGCATTGCCATCGTCATCATCATCACCATCAGCATCATCACCACCTGTATCATCATCAGCATCATTCGCATCATCATCAGCATCATCATCCGCATCATCGTCGTCGTCCGCATCATCGTCATAATCAGCATGGTCAGCATCGGCATCATCATCATCAGCAGCATCGCCAGCATCAGTATAATCATCACCATCATCATCATCATCATCAGCAGCAGCAGCATCAGCATCATCATCACCAGCATCAGCATCAGCATTATCATGAACATCGCCAGAATCAGCTTCATCATCAGCAGCGTCATAATCATCACCAGCGTCACCATCGTCATCATGGTCCCCGTTATCATCATCATCATCATCATCATCATCATCATCATCATCAGCATCATCATCATCATCATCATCATCATCATCAGAATCACGGGCTCCCAGCTTCGCGCTTCGCGCTGCGCGAAGCGCGAAGTGCGAATAACTTCGCGCTCTCGCGCCGCCTCCCAGGGGAGAAGAGGAGGAAGAGGAGGAATCGGAGCCGAACCGCGAAGCGCGAAGCGCGAAGCGCGGATAACTTCGCGCCCTCGAGGGCGCCCTGCATCATCATAATCGTCATCACCAGCATCATCATCGGCATCAGCATCCTCATCCTCATCATCATCCTCGTCATCACAATCACCAGCATCATCATCATCATCATCATCATCATCATCATCATCATCACTAACATCATCATTAGCCTCATCAACATCATCGTCATCATCGTCATCATCATCATCGTCATCATCAGTCGCACCAGCATCAGTATCAACACCATCAGCATCATCAGCATCATCAGCATCGCCATCATCATCAACAGCGTCATCAACACCATCATCATCATCATCAGCAGCAGCATCATCATCGTTACCATCATCAGCATCACGATGATCAGCATCGTCATCAGCCTCGTCATCATCATCATCATCATCATCATCATCATCATCATCACACCATCATCGTCCAAATCATCATCATCAGCAGCAGCAGCATCATAATTACCGCCATGATCATCAGAATCCTCATCATCAGCCACGTCATCATCCTCATCATAGTATCATAGTCATCATCGCCATCATCATCAACAACAGCATCATCATCAATCTAATCATCAGCATCAGCATCATCATCATTCGCATCATCATCATGGTCGTCGTCACCAACATCATCATAGTAATGCTCGGCATCCTCGCCATAATCTCTACCATCATCATCATCATCATCATCATCATCAGCAGCAGCAGCAGCAGCAGCAGCAGCAGCATCAACATCATCCACAACATCATTATCCTCACAATATTCCTCTTCCTATATTTCTATAAGCCCGGGCGGGGGAAAACCCCCCACCACCACCCCAAAAAAACCGGACTCCCGGGATCTGGGGCTTTGGGACCCTCTGGACGGGCCTCGAAGCGGCCCCCCGGGCCTCGCAGGGCGTTTTGCCAAGCCTTCCCAGCACACCTAGGGCGATCACGGGGGTCATCGGAGACGTCTCAGAAACCCCCAAGACTGCACAAGAGTGCTCCAAGAGTGACCAACGTGACCTCAAGATGGCCCAAGAGGCCTCCAGGACGGCCCCCAAGAGGCCTCCAAGAGCACTCCCAAGAGCCCCAAGAGGCAAAAATCATGGATTTCCTGTTGGTTTGTGGTGAATTTGGGCTTCTCCTCTTTTCGGCTTCCCAGACGGCGGTCTTCTGGGCGTCCGAAGCTGCGCCCCAAAACGGCACAACACGGGTCCAAGATGGCCCTCAGAGAGCCCCATGGCGCCCCAAGATGGCCCCAAGACACCCTCCGAGGCATTCCAAATCGTGACCCGGTCGTTCAGGGAGACCGCGGTTGGAGGCAGGGTGGCCCGAGGAAGCCCCCAGAGGCCCACAGAATACGCCCAGGAGGCCTCCAGAAGGCTTAAGAAAGCCTGAACAACTTTTGTGAGGCCCCCAGAGGCTCTCCCAGGAGGAGCCTCCGCAAAAAATAGCTGACGAGGATGGGGAGAATGCGCAGGGTATGGTGAAAATGAAGAAAAAGAAGCATAGAGGAAGGATAACGAATAATATTATCATAGCGGCGATGCCAGAACAGGCAACAAAGAGTTATCGCTAAATTGTCGGCTTGACCTTCCTGCTCTTCCGCCTGTATACCAAACTTCAAGGACCAAGGTGCATGGCGCGAAGCACCACTCCAGTCTTGTGTATATATATATAGAGAGAGGGAGAGAGAGAGAGAGAGAGAGATCCTCCTCGTTATCTGTACTCTGCTCATAATCCCGCCGCACAGTTCTGCCTCCTGAGTCCTCCCCACTGCCACCCCATGCATCCGCCTCCTTCACCCATCCGCCCATCGGTCGCCGCTGAGCTGGTGATCGTTGACGCTTCGACCATTCGATGCTCGCCGCCGCGTCGCCGCCTCCTCCTCCTCCTCAGTCTCGTCCTCCTCCTCCTCTTCCTCCTCCGCGTCCGTTTTCGTCTCACCCTGCTCGTCTTCGTAAGTGTTTTCGTACCTGCGAACATGTAAACAGAAACAGACTTTTGGCGTCGCGGACTCGCGCACAGCGTCGAGGCGTAGAAAGCCGTGGAGAGCCAGGCACCGCACGCGCGCGGCTGGCCCCTCAGAAGATGGGGCAAGGATCCATACAAGGGGATCAACCATGTCATGCGCATGATTACCCGGGCACGGGCAGCAGGGGGAGAGCAGGCGAGGGAGCAAGCCGAGAGGCCAGTGACGACAGCACCTGAGCAACAGCCTGAGTGAGGCGCAAAGTGCCACCAGCGACGCCGAGCAAGGCAGGCCGAGGACGACAGCACAGTACCGACTGGAAGGCAAGCACGCACACACACACACACACACACACACACACACACACACACACACACACGCACACACGCACACACGCACACACGCACACACGCACACACACACACACACATTCACACAAACACACACACACACACACACACACACACACACACACACGCACACACACGCACACACACACACACAGTCTTGAGCGTCCGCGGGAGGGGCCATGCCTCTGGCCCAGCAGTGGCGAGGCAAGTGCAGCAGCGGCCGCGGCGGAGGCCAGCGGCGGGGGCGGGGGAGGGGGGCAGCGGCGGGCCGCGGGAGGGTGCCGGTCCAGCGGGCGCCAAGCGGGCGCACGGGGCAGCGGGGAGCAGCGGCGGCAGTTTTTAATACATAGGATTTTATATATTTATATATAAAAATGATTCTTAATACATGATAATGTATGCAGAAATGTATGCATGAACTCATCGTTGTTTTTTATACTAATCCCTGCAATTTTTAGTACATGATCCGCGCGCGGAGCATGTACTAAAAACGGCACTGTAATAACTCGGAGGTCCGCGCGGACTGCTCGGATCGGCGCCGGGGCCCCCTGTCCGCGCCGGAGGCGCCGCCCCCTGGCGCGCTCCGCGCGCCAGGGAGGGGGGTCCAGCGCGAATCCAAGAGATCCGCGCGGACCTCCGAGCTTTTATGTTCATGTCATTTTTTCGTTCCCCCACACACAGTGCTGCTGCGAGCCAGGACGCCAGCGTACCGACACTGGCGGCAGCCGGTGGGGACTGAGCGTCAACGAGGGCCCTGCCTGCAGCTGCCGGCCGGCAGCAGCAGGAGAGGTCCCGGGCGCCGAACAGGCCCCAGACATCCTCTCGATTTCTTCGAGGCACGGGCCTCCGACCTCCCGACCACTTCCCTGGGACCGGTTTTTCATCCTGAGTCGTTTCTGGACGGTCCCGAGGCCCGGCGAGGGCCACGAGAGGCCAAAAACTGCGAGAAACCTCTGTCTCGGTTTTCTCGAGGCGCCCGATGTCTGGGGCGCGGGGGGAGGCGGTCGAGGACAGGCGAAACATGTCGCCCCAGCCAGGGCGGCCCGACGCGAGAGAGGCCGCACCGCCGGGCGGCAGGCCCAGCAGAGCAGCCAGGCGGGGAGGCCGCGGCGGCAGGCCCGCGAGGCGGCAGCGGGCGCCGGCGGACCAACGCCCGCGGCGGCCGGCGGGGGACAGGTAGGGGGCTACGTGCGAGCCCTACCCCTGCCCCCCACGATTTCTGAGGGGGAGGGTGGGGTTCACTTCGTTCGGGAGCTCCCGAACGAAGTGAACCAACCCCACCCTCCCCCTCAGAAATCGTGGGGGGCAGGGGTAGGGCTCGCACGTGGCCCCCTAGCAGGGCGACGGAGGGACGAGCGACGGCACGAGTCACAGGCCGCGCCGGCAGGGGCGGCGGGGCGATGGGCGGGAGTGCCCCTGGAGGCGGGAGGGCAGAAAGGGCGCGCCATGGTTGAGGCGGGGCGCCGTGGCCCCAGGCCCGCGATCTGCACCGGGAGGGCGTCCCCAGCCGATTGCGCGGCGAGGCGAGGCGACCGAGTAGACCGCAGGAGGTCGCGAGGAGAAGACGCGACGGGAGCCAACGCAGCAGAAGGGCCAACGACACGGCGAGGGCGATGGTGGGCAGAAGGACGCGCTGGGGCGAGGCGGCGCGCCAGGGCCCGCCCCGCGGCCGACGATCCTCTCCGTGGAGGCCGTCCCTGACGATCCGCCCGCCAGGCGAGGCAAGGCGACCGGAGCCGCACGTGGCAACGGAGGGCCCGGTGGCACCGCGGGGGGCCGCCACGGCAAGCAGTGAGGGACAGAGGGGCCGCAGGTCGGACGGCGGGCCGCGAGGAGAGAGCACGGGGTGCGCCCGCTCGGGGAGGCCGCGAGCGGGGGCCGGCGCAGAGGCAGCCGCGGCGACCCGAGAGGCGAGGGCGCGCGAGCCGCCAGGGCCCACGGGCGCCGAGGAGCGGGCGAGTCCGCACTCGGGGCGCACGGGCAGGGCCCCCCAGGCGGGCGCCGGGAGTTCCAGTCAACAGGTGTAGTAAGGATGCGCGACAAGGATGCAAGGGCCTTGGGCGCCCCTTTCGAAGCTTTTCGAGCGGGGCGCGGCCAGCGAAAGCGGCAAAGGATGGACCGAGGAGGCAAGGATGCAAGGGTACCCTTGTGAAGGTCGCCCATCCTTACAATGCGGGTTGACTGTAGCAGAAACAGATAGGCAGGGCGGACTAAAGATTCACGGTTCTCCCATTGGTCACGCCATTCATGGTAGGCCTCCCGCAAGGCCCCCGTAGATCTGACCAGGGTTGGGACCGCCTGGCGGGGGCTGTAAGTGCGTCCCGAACGGCTCAGCGTGGCCAACGAAAAAACACTTACAACAATTACACTGCAGATCAACCTCCCTACCTTGTCCCACCTTCTGTCAAATGATCCATCCTCGTTCACGCGCTCCCCATCCCCCATCCTCCTCCCTCCGTCCTCACAACCATCCCTCATCGCCCTGCTCCGACTCATCCGCATCACTCACCACCGCTGTTTTTTCACCCCTTCTCATCACCCTTATCGGCCTCTCAATCCGCATCGTCATCACCAGCGTCATCATGCTGATACCTCCTCTTTCCCCTCGCAATCACCCCTGCATACTTCGTCCTCATCCACATTACCGTCATCACCAACAACAACATCCGTAACGTCATAATGATCATGCTCATCATGATCATCCGCGTCCTCCTCCCCCTCCTCCGCATCATCATCATCATCATCATCATCATCATCATCATCATCATCATCATCATCATCATCATCATCATCATCATCATCATCATCATTATCATCATCATCATCATCATCATCATCATCATCATCATCAGCAGCATCATCATCAGCATCATCATCATCTCAAGCAGCCTCGTCATCATCAGCAGCATCATCAGTGGCACCATCATGATCATCATCATCATCCTCATCATCATCATCATCATCATCAGCAGCAGCATCATCATCATAAGCATCATGCTCATCATCATCATCATCATCAGCATCATCGTCATCAGCAGCAGCATCTTCATCATCATGACCGTCGTAAGCATCATCCTCATCATCATCATTACAACCACCACAACCAACGCCTCCAGCATCGTCATCCAGCAGCCTCCACTCTCTGTCCCTCTCTCTATATATATATACATATATATATATATATATGTATGTATCCCTGCGTCCTCCTACCTTCTATTTCGTGCCTCCTCGTCATCCTGTTCCTCCTCCCCATGACCATGATGATCAGCATGATCATCAGAGCCATCATCATCGTTATCAAAGACATTGACAACAACACCAGCATCCTCAGCATCGGCATCGTCATCATCGTCATCAGTATCGTGGTCAGATTCATCGAAGTCAACATTAACAGCACGACAACTCTTCTCTATCCAATAAGCAGGTTTATCAGAATCATCATCAGCACCATCAGTGTCATGATCATCAGCAGCATCACCATCAGTCAGCATCATCAGTATCATCAGCATGATCAGCATCATCATTAGTATCATCATCGTTATCAGTATCATCATCAGCAGCATCATCATCATCTGCAGCATCATCATAATCATCAGAATCAGCATCATCATCATCAGCAGCAGCATCGTCAGCAGCATCAGCATCAGCATCAGCATCAGCATCAGCATCAGCATCAGCATCAGCATCATCGTCATCATCATCATCACCACCATCATCACCACCACCATCATCATCATCATCAGCATCATCAGCAGCAGCATCATCAGAAGCAGCATCCCCTTTCCCCTCTGACACCTCCACATTGGGAAAGGCCCTCGTCACCCCCTCCTTCCTGATGCCTCCTCCTCCTCCTGATCCTCCTCCTCCTCCTCCTCCTCCTCCTCCTGCTCCCTCTCTGCCTCGGCGGACCTGCAGACGAGCACCATCATGCCCGCTGCAGCGCAAGGCCTCGAGTCTTCGCTGTCTGGCAGTGTCACCCCGCCGCGGCGTGCACCGAATTCAGGACGATGGCCGTCGGAGCACGCACGCTCGGGGCCATCACGGGTGGGCCTTGGACCACCCGGACGCCTGGGGAAGCCCAGGCCACCGCCCGCCGCTCACCCCGCCCCCAGACAAGCGCGTTCCACTACTCGCAGAGTAACTACTCGCAAGTTGCCTGCATCTCCCGCGGGGAATCTGCGCTCCACGACAACGAGGCGAACATGTTCTTGTTCGGACGCTTGCGAGCAGGCACTCTGCGAGTCGTGGAACGAGCTCGGTATAAACCCCGCCCGCTGCCTCGCCCCCCGTGCAGTGCTCTGCCGAGGAGCCGGGCCTCCCGGTGCAGGCGGGAGGGCCCGCCTCGCCGACGAGGCGCCCTCCGCGTGGGGATCCACAATAACTAGGGCTCCCAACTTCGCGCTTCGCGCTCCGCGAAGCGCGAAGCGCGAATAACTTCGCGCCATCGCGCCGCCCCCCCAGAGGGAGAAGAGGAGGACGAGGAGGAGGGGGAGGAGGAACGAGGACCGCGAAGCGCGAAGCGCGAATAACTTCGCGCCCTCGTGGGAGCCCTTGAATAAGCGCGAGAGGGGGCGGGGGTGCGGCCGAGGCGGCGCAGGCGAGGGCCCGCCCTCCGCGGCGCGCGGGGCCCGCGGGCCGGGTGGCGGCAGGAGGGCAAGAAGCACCGCCCTCCTGACGTGGCCGACGCAGCCACTCGGCATCGCTCGGACGTCCATTCCCTGTTTTTCTTTCGGTTTCGTGCGTGGTTTTTTCGCCAAATGATCGAGGATGCTCCTCGATTGTCCTCGCCGAAGGAAAAATGCACACGTCCGAGCGATACCAAGGCCAAGGAGGGACGCGAACAGGGCGGGGCTGCCTCGCAAACGCCCAGGAAGCTCTTCAGCATACGCCAAGTAGTGGGGGTCGGGGTGGTTCTCCTCCCTCGAATGGGGTGTGTATCTATCGAACAACCTGGAGTACAGATCCTGCATCTCGGAAGCGCCGAGCCCAAAAACCTCTCTGCGCGTAATGACATCCTCGGTCTGGCACTGTGGGGACGATAGCATAAGGATACCAGCACCCCTCTGGACCCCTCACAGTGCGCGTTATGACTAGAATTCCGAGGCTAATCCCACCGTGGCGACGAGGGCATCTTCAGGCCAACAAAAAGATTTCAGTGGGAAGGCCATCGGTATTGATATGCTTTCCTCCTCCCCCAGACCCCGAAATATCCGCTCAAAACCGCTCCCTGGACACCTCTGGGCCCTGTTTGGGCTTTCATGCCAGAAACGGGCCCCTGGAGGCCAAAATTGACTACCCCAGCAGGGCACCCTGACAGCAGCAAAGGTGAAGAGGCAGGTCAAGGAGTAGGAGAAGCACGGCCAGAAAGCTTTTAGAAAGGAACGATGCAGCTGGGACAGGGCGGGAAGCACGTCCATGTGCACCTCAATATCTTGTGGTACCATGAATCTGAGCAACCTTTAACCGATCCCCATCCCCACCAGCGTGGGCTGGGCCCCACTGGCCGATTTACCCCCTGGATTCCCTGGATGGGGATATGTGCTGCTCTCGTTGGATTTCGAAGGGCACGTCCCCAACTGAGGTGGTGAGACGGTGGGGCTCGAGATGTGGATGGGGGAGGAGGGGGAGGAGGGGGAGGAGGGGGAGGAGGGGGAGGAGGAGGAGGAGGAGGAGGAGGAGGAGGAGGAGGAGGAGGAGGAGGAGGAGGAGGAGGAGGAGGAGGAGGAGAAGGAGGAGGAGGAGGAGGGGGATGGGGATGGGCATCGGTCGAGCGATACCGAGAATCGTGGCCGTCTGGACCAAACATGCGGCCGGCACTGAGGCGAGGGCACGATCCCGGAAGAAGTGTCGAGGCCTTCCCAGGCGGAGCGGCTGCCGGACCGGGCGGTCCGCGGCGTCCCGTCGCCCCCGTGGGACTCCTCTGAAGGGGCCCTGGGACACACAAAAGATAAACACAAATAAAAAGATTCTCCATATTTTCCCATATTTTCTGGGTTTCTGTCTTCCCCCCCACTTCCCATATTTTCCCATATTTTCTGGGGAATGGAGGATTAATTGTGTCTGTGTGTTTCTTTTCCTCCTGATCCTCTGTCGTTCTCTTTTCTCGGGGGCGCGCAAACACGGGTTGGCGATCCATGGACTTGGCGCGCGGCCGCTAAATCCATCGTTCGGGGGAGGTGCCCTCCCCCCAAAGTGCGGCCGGTGCCGCCTCGCTCGGCGGCGGAGATCCGCGACTTCGCACGAAAACGGGACCCGTCGCTAGTCCACGCCCCCGTTGATCCATGTTTGCGATCGCCTGATTTTCTACCTCCAGTAGAACACGCCAGCGAGACGCTGGCAGGGAACGAGAGGAGCCTCGATATCCTCAGAGAGCACACCGGGCTCGGCATGTTCTCCTTCTGGGCCCCCTCCTCCTCCCTCCTTCGCCTCCTTCCCTCCCTCCCTTCCTCCCTCCCTCCCTCCCTCCCTCCCTCCCCCTCCCCCTCCTCCTCCTCCTCCTCCTCCTCCTCCTCCTCCTCGTCCTCCTCGTCCTCCTCGTCCTCCTCGTCCTCCCTACCGAAGCCTCAAGATGTTCGAGCGCCTGGGACCCAGCCCTCGCGACCCGAGTCGCCAATGCGGCAGCCCTGGGGCTCAAAAACGGCCCCCCGAATGCAGAAATCGCTGACTGTGTCTTCGAGTCCTGGGAGGTTTTTTTTGGGGGGGGGCACCGAAAGACTGCACCTCCATTGAAACAGTGCTTCGCCTTGCCCCGCTCCACCGAAAGACGGCAAGCCCCGCGGTACAAATTTCAGTGCTTCGCCTTGCCGTTTTGCAGGCTGCGTCGAGTCCTGGGAGGTTCCTGTGAAGGGGCCCCAGGACACACAAATAAATACACACAAATTCGCCGGCCCAACGGGCCAGAGGCGTGCTAAGATCTCCGGTAACTGGTTAACAATTCTCTAGTTCGCGCGCGCGGGGCGGCCCCTGGGGGTCCCCGGACGAAAAGTACCCCGGGCGATCCCCGACCGATCCCCGGGAGACTCCCCCAGAGCGCTCCAGGAGCGCTCCATGAGCGCACCAACAGGGCTCCGAGACGTCCCCGAGAGCCCCAAGAAAGGCCAAGAGGCCCCCAAGAGGCCCCCAAGATGGTACACGAGGGGTCCGACATGCCACAAGATCGCTCCAAGACGCCCAAGATAGCCCCCAGACGCCCCAAGAGGCCTCCAAGAGCACTCCCAAGAGGGCCCCCGGAGGCAAAATTCATTGTTTTTCCTTAGGTTTTTGAGAGATTTTGGAGCTTCCACCTTTTCGGCTTCCCGACGCCCCAAGACGGCCCAAGAGGCCCCCAAGCTCGCCCCAAGAGGGCCCAAGAGGCCCCCAAGAGGGCCCCAAGATGGCCCAAGAGGGCTCGAAGACGGCCCAAGAAGCCTCCAAGACGGTCCAAGAGGGCCCCAAGAACGCCCCCAAAGGGGCCCCAGAGAGGGAACACGAAACAACATTTCGAGCCCTCGGCCCTAAGAAGCCCCTACGAGGCCCCAAGAGGCCCCTAAGAGGCCCCAAGAGGCCCCCACGAGGCCCTCAGGAGGCCCCCAAGAGTCCCCCAAGCGGCCCCAGGAGGCCCCCCAAATGCCCCCCCGAGCGCCCCAGGAGTCCCCCAAGCGGCCCCATGAACCCCCAAAGCGCCGCATTGACACCAGGCCCTCGGGCAAACGGCAGACATGAGACTGTATGGGCCGGCGGAATGAGCGAAGCGATTCATAAAAATATGTTCCATACTTTCCCATATTTTCTGGGTTTTCGTCTTCCCCCCCACTTCACATATTTTCCCATATTTTCTGGGGAATCGACGATTAATGGTGTCTGTGTGTTTTTTCTCCCCCTGAAAAGAGAACAGCAAGAAGCACCAAAACATAGCGGCAGAGGTGAAGAGGCGGGTCAAGGAGCGGTAGAAGGTCGGCTCGGTGAAAAAACGTGCTCTCCCAGGTACAGTCAAAAACCCTAATAAGGACGCGCGGTAAGGACGCAAGACCCTTGGAAGCCGAAGCTGGGATTTTTGGGGCGGCGGACGACGAAAACCCCAAGGACGCAAGAGCAAGGAAGGGCAAGGACGCAAGGGTACCCTGAGCAACGTCGCGCGTCCTTATGAGGGGTTTTGACTCTAGTCCCTGAGGATTCCTGGGGAAGCGCACAGCCCCTCGCCCCTTGTAAATGTCTTCTTGGGCCCCAGGGCGCGGCCGCCTGGACCACGAATGCGGCCGGCACGGAGGCGAAAGCGCAGCTTCGGCGGTGGACAAGCCTCCCTGTAGTAAACCTCCCCTCAGTGAGAACGGCCGAGGGCCGAAACCGACGGACCTGGACCCGCAAAAACGACGGCCGCGACGCCCTCTCGCGCACCGAAAACGGCCGATTCGCTAATCGACGTGTCAGGGCAGGAGGTCGATCAACCTCCGACAATTCCTAAACAAATTGTGAGGACGTCTCCAGCGAAACGACTGCCAGAACAGGCGATCTCGGGCTCCGCGTCCCCCCCTGTGGGACTCTCCTGTGGCGCTTTTACCTCTACCAGAACGCGCTAGCGAACGCTAGTACAGCACAAATCGGACAGGGGCGAGTAAAAGAACATATTTCTCGCCTAGGTCGCTTGCTGCGGCCTGCCAGCATCGACGGCGATGACGGTGGCGACGACGACGAACTGGTAACACTTTGTTGATCGTCCACTTCCCAGTGGGGCGCAGCGACCACCCCCGGGCATTTCTGAACCGTTTGGTCGTACGAAGCCTTCGACGACCAACCCTCTGCTCATAAATCCGGCGGGCCTGGGTCGGTCCACATGCGATCCAGGGCCGCGAGGACGACCGGCGAGGTCCGAGCGGACCAGACCGAGAGACGACGCAGCAAGGCGAGGGGCGACTCCCAAGACACAGGCGTCGCAAAGGAATTGCGACGGATTTGTTTGGGCAAATTCCGGCATCGGGGGGAAGTTTCCCGGCCCAGCGACAGCCAAAAAGACTACTCTGGAAAGAAGACTGGCCCTGGGGAAGCGGTCGAGACCTCTGGGGCTCACAATATGAAGAATCTCGACGTTGGGATTCTGGATTCCGTGCGAAAGGTCTCTCAGGATGTCCCGTGCAGCTGAGCGGTGTGCCAGCGGTTGGGCACACGCAGGAACTGTCGGAGCAAATGGAGCAGGGGTGTACAGCAGCACTTCGTTGGGATGCGAATCAGCTCAAAGCATGGAACAGATGTGGACCGAGCATGACACGGCGCGAACCGAATTCGCACTTGCGGGCGACGCACGTCCTCCTCCACCTCTCAACCAAACTCCTCCTCCTTCTCCTCCTCCTCATCATCATCACGATCCTTTCGTTCCTTACCCTCCTCCTCCTCCTCCTCCTCGACTTCCCCCTCCGCCTCCCACTCCTCCTTCCCGTCCTCCTCCTTCTCCTCCTCCTCCTCCTCATCCTCCTCCTGATCCACCTCCTCTTGGCGCAATCCACTCACATTCATGTAAAAACCACTGGCCAAGACAACGGCGATAATGGTCCTTCATTATCAGAACAGGAATTAACACGTATATCCCGAACCTTCGATACCCGCCCTCTTCGTCCTCGATCGTACCCCTCTGGGGATATATCTTCCTTACTTGCCACGTGTATTTAGTGCAGCCCCTGGAACAGGGGAAGACATGAAGGAAGGAAGGGGGAAGGAGAAGGATGGAGCACGGGATTAGCACGAGGGGGCCCTGGGAGCAGAAAACACGTGGCAGAACCGGACGGACTGATCAGGCGGGTTGACCTTGACAGGCGGGTCGGGAAGGCGGGCCCAAGCGGCCAGGTCGAGCAAGCGGGTTGCTGAAGCGTGGGTACAGCATGAATCGCGAGGAGGTCTCGAGCGATAGCGCGATTCCCAAGTGAGTCCCCAGAAAAACTAAAGCGAGAGCGCGATTCTTGAGTGTCGAAAGCGCGGCGTGAGAATAAATTACGGAGGGGGGGTCAACATTCATCACTCTTCAAACATGAAAATTCGAGAGCATCAACATCAACATCAGCAACATCGACCTCATCAACAACACCACCAGCACCATCATCAACATCAGCATCCTACTCACCCATCATCATGATGATGATCAGCATCATCAGCAGTAGCATCATCAGCACATAATCAGAATCAGCATAATCATCATCAACAGCATCATCAACATCATCATATGATTCATGCTCGGCATCATGCTCAATTGCAACTTAGCCATCATGGTCAGCATCATCAGCATCATCAGCATCATCATCGTTATCATCATCATCATCGCCATCAGCAGCAGCATCATCATAAACATCGCCATCAACACCATCATCAACATCAGCATCACCACCACCAGCATCATCATTATGAACAGCATCATCATAATCATAATCAGAATCATGAGCAGTATCATCTGCAGCACATCCTCATCTGGCAGCAACGCACATTCCCCTGAACAGTGAACTGCAACAACAGCCAGAGGAGAACTGATGAAACAGAAGAGTTCACTTGTAAATTTCAGCAGGGGGATGAATTCATCAATGTCGACAAACACACCCTTCTTGTCAGGGTGTAGGCCTTTGCGGAGCTTGCGAATATTCTTCAAGCCAGACTCCGTCGGGTGACCGCATTTGCGACCCAGGCCTATCACTTGACCTCCACTGCTGTAAAACTTGCATGTCATGCACAAAAAAAGGTGACTCTTGTCACTGCAAGGAAACGCAATGACTCGGTGTCCCTTGGACCCAAGGACCCCTTGGTCCAAAGGGCAGGCCCCAAGGCACACACCACCGAACGGTTTGGACGGGGCACGGGAACCACGAAGGCAGACTCTACAACGCCAAGTGTTTCCCTGCCTGGTCCAGTCGTGGCAAACTTCAAGCCAAGGAACGTCCGAGGACTGAGGCTTGGGAGCACGCTCTAGACCTCTGAACTCAAGCTTGGGCCACAGTGGCATGAGCTCCGCTCCTGTCAGCAAGACCAGACGGGCAATCT
This sequence comes from Prorocentrum cordatum, assembly GCA_963575745.1. Taxonomy (NCBI): domain Eukaryota; class Dinophyceae; order Prorocentrales; family Prorocentraceae; genus Prorocentrum; species Prorocentrum cordatum. The sequence goes on along the minus strand of CAUYUJ010001883.1, from coordinate 27,566 downwards.
TCAGCCGTCTCTGCAGGTCTTCCTCTCCAGAGGGGGACCAGCTAGGGTGAAGCAGAACAGCTTCCTTAGCCGCGACGTCGGCGCAGTGGCTCCCAAGGCGCAAGAACCTCTCGCGCGCTGAGCCCCTCTTGATCGAGGTCACGGTGAGCTGCCACCTTAACAAAAGAAGAAACATTCGTCCCGAAATGTTGGCGCGCTTGAATGACAAGGCCAGCGTACTGGCGCTTCCCAGAGATGGCGCCCGCCTCTCCGAGATTCATGAAAATCCACCACACTGCTACAGTCTGAAACGCAGTCAGGGGGGCCTCCAGAATAAAGCCCAGTCCAGGCCAGGGCCCAAAATTCAGAGCCTTGGGGGGGCTGAGGCCAAGGGGCCCAAAGAGGACCTCTGAAGACCCCGAGGCGCTCCCCAGCCTGGGAGACCATGACCACGGCCCAACCAGCCCTAGACAGCTCCCTAACAGTGTGGCGGCGGCATGAGCCGTCCATGAACAGGCGCCCCCAGATCCCATCGGTAGGAGGAGCGGAGGGAGGAGCAGCAGCATCTGACGGGTCAGGCAGCAGCTCCGTATACCAGTCATAGGCGACACCAGTACTCGTAGCAGGAGGAGGAGCGAGATCTCCTGGATGCCTCAGAGCCCCACGCAGGAATAACACTGCATCCTCAGAATCAGGGCCAGCTTGGCGGGCTTCCTCTTGAAGCCATAAAGGAAGAACTTCATCGCGTTCCTGCCGAACAGCAGGGCATTCATAGAGACGGTGAAAAAGAGTGTCTCTAGCTACGTCACAAAGCTGACACCGAACAGGAAATAAATAACCTGCTGACGCCACATCACCTGCCGTCCAGCATGCCTTGGTCGCCAAGGATCTGACCCAACCCTTAGTCTTAGCCCTAATCGTTTTGGGCCCCAGGATATTCTTGGCAACGCCCCAACAAGGCCGAGCCCCCACACCGTACTTGCCTCCAGAGATCCTCCCCAGAGAGCGAGAGACGGCTTCCTTACAAAAAAACCTTGATAAGCTTAGGGCTGGAGAGAGTGAGGGAGATTTCACGACCAAAGTCTTCGACGATGGTGCAAAAATCAGACATGGTCCACCCCAACCTATAAAGGGTCATCCTCAGTGCCGAGATAGGACCTCGGACCTTGGCCCAAGACCAGTTGTCCGAAGAGAACACCGCGTTCCACCCCTCACGCATTTCAGCCCACGAGAGCGACCAGGGGAAGGCGCTGGTTCTCAAAATCCAGATTTCTTTGGCCCAACGAATGATAGGGGCACAGCTGCCCCTCCAAGTCGGATCTCCTTCGAGCAAGGAAAGCACGTGTAAGGACCTGCCCTGAGCTCTCGGCGTGATGCAGGACATAGCCATCCTGCGCAAGCTAAGCAGCTCAGAATCCGAGACCCCGTAGAGGTCCGACCCGTACACGGCTCCAGCCAGGGGACCCGCGGCAAAAACCCGAAGGGCCTTTCGGCCGAGGGCCTCACCAAGGCCTTGCAGACGCCGAGTTTTGCGCAAAGCAGCAGCAGCACGGGCCTTCATTTTAGCTGGCCTGCCTTCCCCTGCTCGCACCGGCCTACCAGCAGTGAAGTCCGAGCCGAGGTTGGTGACCCTCATGCAAGCTGCGCCAACCAAACTGCCAAGAGACTCTTCCAACCTGTGAGCGACAAAACTGCTGCTGCTAACCATGCCAATCTTGTCCATGGCCAGCTTGCACTGCAGGGTGCGAGTGACAGCCGCATGCAGAGCCCGAGCTCAACGACAAATAACATCAATGACCTCCTTAGCTGAGCCCGTGGCATTCAGACTGAGGTCGTCTATGTACGCATCGAAGTGGCAACGACCTGGTTCACGCGGGATGCCATCGAAGGCCTCCATGGCAAACACCCTAATCAAACTCGCGGCAAAGGAACACCCCGCCACAATACCCCTCTTAGGGAAGAAAGGGCCTTCAACAATGCCCCCGAGAGCCATGTATCGAGCCACGGAGTACGCCTGGATGGCCAGCCGCGCAAGGCACGCGGGGAACCTATGTCGAAGGCATTTCTGCCAAAAGCACTCAAGATCAATGTGCTCATAGTACTTCCGTAAATCCTAGAAAACCGAAGCCGCGCACTGGCCCCGAAGGGCCCCACTTTCGGCCCTAAGGGCCTGTCTCCAGACAACGTCTCCAGCTCCTCGGAGGGCTCCAGCCGCCCAGTAGTCCCTTTTGAAGGACAGCTCCCACCTGAGAGCTTCACCTCTTCTACAGCGACCCCACACGCGATACCAGCTTGGGAAGACACCGATAGGGCGGAAGCCTCCTGAGGCCTTGTTCAGGAGGGCCAAAACGACCCAAGCAATCTGGGGGGGAAGCCCCAGTGCCTTCCATAACCGCAAACCAGAGAGCCATCGCCTGAAGCGCAATATCGGGGAGCAGAGCAAAGTGTCGGCAATGGAACCCGTCCACGCTCACAGCCGAGGCAGGACTGTACTTCTTAGAAACAGCACGAATCTCAGAAGGCTGAAGGAGAAGCGAGTGCGGCAAGATGCCGTTGCCGTCACCTTTGCAGAAGCCAGCAAGTCCACTGCCATGCTGCCAGACGTCACTAAACTCATCTGCCTCCGCTATGAGAAGACTCACAGGATCCGCAACAATAACACCGCATCGAGAAAGGGTGGTGGTCGGAACCCAAGCGATAGGCTCTCCGATAGCCTTCTGACCCCCCCCCCCCTTTTTCGAGCCCCTGGCGGAGCCAGTCGTTCCAGTCCTTCCTCGAGGCCTTAGCAGACGCCGCCTTAGCAGACTGAGCAACAACCGCCGTGTCCGAGATTGAACAATCGAGATCGGCATGGACCACGGGATCGCCGCTGCCCGTTCGAACAGCGCGGGCTACGCTGGCGGCAGACGCGAAATAGTTGCTACACCCGGAGTCTGCGGCAACCGTCACCGAGGCAGGAGGATGCCCCAGTGCCTCAACAACCTGGTGACCTCCAGCCTGCAGAGTGTCTCCTAGATAGCACCTAGCAGCCCGTAGCTGATTGAGAAGCCACACAGTGCTACGCACGCGCAGGTCCTTGACTCTGCCCGCAGGCTTCAGAACAGACCCCCAATAAAGTTGAGGCCTTTTCCCCCTGGCCCAAAACGCGGAGACTTCGGCTCCAAGAGCTTTCGCCAAATCGCGTTCAGCCGAGTCCGCCCACGCTTTATAGCCAGGACTGAGCAGCCTGCGAGCCCTACGGGCGCCCCCAGCATTCGTGGCCCCAAAGGCTTCTTGGGCGAGCGTCAGAGCACCACCCCAATCCCCAGGGCACGGGGCAGGCCCCACAGGAGCCTCAACAGGAAGGTCGGGGGGGGGCGGCGGAAGGCGAGAGCCTTGAGGTCGCCGAGCGAACTGTGAAACTGCAAAGTGACAGGGCGATGGGGAGCGAGGGGGGAGGGGGGGTCATCGGTGACCTTCACTTCCCTCAAGCAGAGCCCCAGGGCCTCCGAGGGGACAAAATAATCAAAACGGTCAGGGGGGGGCCCGCACTGGGGAAGCGGGCGCGACCACGGGTGCCAATCACCGACGCCCCAAGTTTCTCGCAGAAGTCGGACCTCTCAAGAACCTCAGGGCAGAAGATCCAGTCAGCCAACAATAAACTCACAACCAACTCCCTCGAGAAATTCCCCCACGGCTCTAAGGATGTCCAAATTAGCTTCCGAAAGACCTTGGCTGTGGAAGAGATAGAGGGAGCAGGCGCAGAACGGACACACAACCAGGAACGTGCACCATGGCCGCGACGGCGCGCCCGTCGACCAAGATGTGCTGCTCATTCACAAAAACTCAAAATCCACTACGAGCAAGAACAGCAACCCCGCTGCTGACTCCTCCACCTTCTCCAGGCACCCCAGGCGCCCAAATGCTTTTCCAGCCGATGAGGAGCGAAGATTTGGACGCCTGGTCGATCGATAACTGATCCCGAATCCGATACTCCTGAGCGACGACCATGTGCGAGTCAGAGGACTCCAGGTAGGTCTTAAGAGCGCCCCAGGAAGTCGTGTTGACCGTCGCGACCTTCAGCCCTTCAGATAAAGGAATGCATGGTCAAAAAGGCGCCCCCTGCTGGGGCCGAGGCTGAAGCGACGGGCGGTCTACCTCGCGAAGCAGACCCACAGTGCCGTGCCCCGACCGAGCTTGACGGCGACGCAAAAGGTAGCACTTCGGATTGCGGCAACCGCGCGTCCAGCTCCATCTCGCAGAAGGGGCTGGCTGGACGGGATGATGAAATTGGCAGCTGACGGACGCTGCCGTGACGCGTCAGGCAGCGGCAACCGGGCAACATATTCCACACCGTGGGACCCTGGGGGCATTCGAATTTCATGTGGAAATAGTGGGGCATGAAAAAACCGCTTCCCCTGCAAAACTCCAGACGCAACCTGAATGCGCCTAAAAAGTCGGACGCCCGTGGCTTGGACCCTGGAGCCGATCACCGAAGCACGAGACGCTAAAAAGTTGTAAATCTCCCAGGTAGACTTCGAGCCTGGGTCTCGTTCGGAATCAACGTTGGGCCCCCCTGGGCAGGAACGCCAGGGGGGGGGCCCTCAGCCGTCCAAGGCTCCATCGACCCTGGCCCGAAGCTCTGCCTTAGTTTGCTCGGCGGCAGGAGCAGGTGCTGCACTGCCAGTGCCGACAGGCTCAGAAGGGGGCTCAGAAGATGCACTCGATGCTGCTACAACGGCCGCGCCTCCAGCAGAAGCTTTTCCACCCTCGGCAAGACGACGCGTCTTAGCAGCCAGACGCAGTGTGTGAGCTGCATGCGCAGCCCGAGCCTCCTTGCCGTTGTCCGCAACCTGTTGGAATAGCTTCTGCGCCAGCTCCTGTACTCCCGACACCAGCGCCGCACGACGAGATTCGAACTCCTTCCTGTCCGCTTCCCCCAGCTGGACTTCACCAGTCCTCCAGGAGGTCGTCGCAATTGATGAAGGACTCGATGCTGTTCTTGCCCGAGACAAGGTCACCAAGCTTGAGCGTGGCAGACAGCTTCTGGGGCTCGACCTTCGCGGCCTGCAGCTTGACCAGCGCTGACTTGTACTCGTCACCCGCAAGCTTGAGGCGGTCCCGAGTCTCACGCAGCGACTGCTCCAGCTCGGCGACATGCTCCTTGGCCTTCGTGAGGCGCCGAAGGTCCTTTTCAGCACGAGACTCAAGCTGCTGAACTTGTTTGTGCGACTTCTGCATCTGGGCATGAGCAGACAGCTCGGGCGGCGGCTTTTCCGCAACCTCCAGGTGCTTCGCCATGAGGTCGTAACGATGAGCTGCCAACTTATCCCCCGCCTTGTTGGACAGCTCTGACAGTTGACGTGCTTCGGCCGCGGTGACTGAAGGAACAGGGCCTGCAGGAAGAGGCGGGGATCCACCGCCAGCTGTCCCATCTCCAACATTAGAAGAGTACTTGGCCTTATGGGGCAGGTCCGACCAGCCGAACCAGCTCGAGCCAGAGAAACCATTGCCGAACCCGAATTTGCCACCCTTGCCTCGCATTTCTTTGCCAGCACCTCCTTTCCCACCATCGCCCTTGAACCCTGACCAGCTTCCAGGGGGCGCCGACATAGCCCACAAACTGCAAGAATGTGGACCAGGGATAAGCACCAGCAGCCATGCGCGGAAGAAGGTTGTCACAATGCTTGCACGAAATGGCTTCGGGCGAGTTGCGTCGACACCCACAAGACGGACATGCAAACCCTGTCGTTGGCGGCTTCCCCCCTTTCCCTTCAAGCGTCCAACCCCCATCTTCGCCCTGACTGGTCCCTGAGTGCGCCCACGGAGCATTCGAAAAGCGAGAAGAAGGGTCTGGGACCATCGAAAGAATGTACAGAGAGGAATCTTCCGTACACGAAACGTAATGCTGAGAGTACCTGGCTCCGCCTGGAAAGCAGTCGGGGGCCGCAAAATCCCCCACACCACCAGGTCAAATCCTTGAGCGAAACGCTACGGACTTGAGCCAAAATGGCTACGGAGCAGCACATCCTCATCCTCATCCCCATCCTCCTCCTCCTCCTCCTCCTCCTCCTCCTCCTCCTCATCATCATCATCATCATCATCATCATCATCATCATCATCATCATCATCATCATCATCATCATCATCATCATCATCATCATCATCATCATCATCATCATCATCATCATCATCATCATCATCATCATCATCATCATCATCATCATCATCATCATCATCATCATCATCATCATCATCATCATCATCATCATCATCATCATCATCATCATCATCATCATCATCATCATCATCATCATCATCATCATCATCATCATCATCATCATCATCATCACCATCACCATCACCATCACCATCACCATCACCATCACCACCACCAGCATCATCATCACCACCACCACCACCATCATCATCACCATCACCACCACCACCACCATCATCATCATCATCACCATCACCATCACCATCACCATCACCATCGTCATCATCATCATCATCAGCATCATCATCATCAGCAGCAGCATCAGCATCAGCATCAGCATCAGCATCAGCATCAGCATCAGCATTAGCATCAGCATCATCATCATCATCACCACCACCACCACCATCATCATCATCATCATCATCAGCATCATTGTCATCGTCATCGTTATCGTCATCATCATCATTGTCATCGTCGTCGTCATCCAGTCTCCTCGTCCCACTCCACGTAATCATCATCCACTCGTCCTCCCCCTGTTCCTATCTCACCTCCTCCTCCTCCTCAACCTCCACCTCCTCCTCCTCCTGCTCCTCGTTTCCCCCTCCACAGCATTTCTCCTGCTACTCATCCTCCCCCTGCTCCCCCCTGCTCCCCCCTGCCCCACCCATCCACTCCTTCAAATCCAGCGGCCGAGAGGAGGCCCTCCTCTCGCCCTCCCCCACTCCTCGAGAGAAGGAGGAGGAGGAGGAGGAGGAGGAGGAGGAGGAGGAGAAGCGAAACTGTAAACAGGAGACCAGGAAGGAGATCAGCCCGCACAAAAAAGGAAGGAGGGGGAGGGGGGCAGGGAGGGACCGGAAAAGAGGAAGGAAGCCGGGTGCAGAGGAGCGGGAGGAGGAGGCGGAGCGGGATGGAGCACGGGGGAGAAGACACGAGGAAGGAGGGATGGACGACGACGACGACGACGACGACGACGACGACGACGACGACGACGACGACGACGACGACGACGACGACGGCGACCCCCAAGGGCCCGCGAGCCCCTCCCCTTCGATTCAAAACGCCGTCCTTGTCCCGCGCCGCGGACCTCGGGGCGGACGTCGCCGCCCCCGGCCTTGCCCCCCTCGAAGGCGCTCAGGCCCCCGAGGCCGTTGTAGCCGGAAACTGCCCACCAGGAGAGAGGGGGGGGGGGAGGGGGAGGGAGAGGGAGGGAGGAATGACAGGAACTACAGCCATCGCGAGGCGATGCCATATGATATTACAACACGCGTGCCCTCAGCCCGCGGGGCAACGAGACGACACGGATGAGCACGCGCAGCCACGGGAATGAACTCCACGAAATACCAGGACTGACACCACACAGTCTCGTAGAGCAAGCGAATGTGAAATATCAAGGCCCAACCAAGAGGAGGAGGAGGAGGAGGAGGAGGAGGAGGAGGAGGAGGAGGAAGAGGAGGAGGAGGAGGAGGAGGACGAGAAGGAGGAGGAGGAGGAGGAGGAGGAGCGGCAGCAGCAGCAGCAGGAAGAGGAGGCGGCGCGCCCTCTCCTCTCGCAGTGGTCGCAATGGTCCCTGGCGGAAGGGGTAAGAACGCTGGCGGACCACACGGGAAGGGTGGCGGGTCCCTGTATTCAGAATGGTCGCAATGGTCGCCCTTGCTACGGCGGTGCCTGGGGCCTGGGTTCCGAAGGCGGGGGCGAGGAGGGCAGAACGGGCAGGCAGCCGGAGAGAGCAGAGAAGACATTCGATTGTGATGCCACATAGGCCCAGGCGGAAGCGGCGCAGCTCGACACCGGCGGGGCGCGGGCTCGGCAGGAGGCAGGCAGGAGGGGGCAGCGGTAAAGGAGGGGAGAAGCCAGCATGGCTATGAGAGCCGGGGCCGAGGAGGAGGAGCAATCTGGCGGGTAGCAGCCGGGCGGGGCGGGCGAGGGCGAAGGGGGGGAGCGAAGAACTGATCGAGGTGCTCTCCACAGCAGGTCCCCAGGCCGAGTGAGATCAGACCGAGAGCTCAGCGTGAGGAGACCTCACCGCTGCCACCGAAGCGAGACCGAAGGCGTAGGCGAGAGGCAGCGCAGGAGCCGGCCACCTACTGGAGTCCTCCGGGTGGAACACCCCCCTGCCCCGCGAGGCGGAGGCAGACCGCCCCACTCGCCGCGGGCCCCCGCCGGGATCTGGTCCAGACGGCCCCTCGACCACTCTCGGAACTTCCCCGGCCCGCTGTGCGAGCCGCGTCTGGCCGTAGCCACCAGCAAAAGAAAAAAATATCCTGGCGAAAGACCCAACCATGCGCAATTGTAAATACCGCGTTGTGGGTACCGCTTTCGGAGGAGCTCCATATGGGGTCACGAACCGTGTGAGGGGTGTCCCAAAATGGGTGGCGGGCGCATACGCTGTGCCACTGGGGGCCTTCGGTGGAGCTCCCTGTGAAGCCATGGACCGTGTGAGGGGTGTACCAAACGGGGGCGGTCCCCGCACGCGGACCCTGCCACTGGGACCTTCGGTGGAGCTCCCTGTGGGGCCACGAACCGTGTGAGGGGTGTGCCGAAATGAGTGGCGGTCCCCGCATGCGGACCCTGCCACTGGGGCCTTCGGTGGAGCTTCCTGTGGGGCCACGAACCGTGTGAGGGGTGTGCCAAAATGGGTGGCGGTCCCCGCATGCAGACCCTGCCGCTGGGGCCTTCGGTGGAGCTCCCTGTGGGGCCACGAACCGTGTCAGGGGTGTGCCAAAATGGGTGGCGGTCCCCGCATGCAGACCCTGCCGCTGGGGCCTTCGGTGGAGCTCCCTGTGGGGCCACCAACCGTGTGAAGGGTGTGCCAAAATGGGCGGCGGTCCCCGCATGCGGACCCTGCCGCTGAGGCCTTCGGTGGAACTCCCTGCGGGGCCACGAACCGTGTGAGGGGTGCAAAATGGGTGGCGGTCCCCGCGTGCGGACCCTGCCCCTGGGGCCTTCGGTGGAGCTCCCTGTGGGGCCACGAACCGTGTGAGGGGTGTGCCAAATGGGTGGCGGTCCCAGCATGCGGACCCTGCCGCTTGGGCCTCCGGTGAAGCTCCCTGTGGGGCCACGAAGCGTGTGAGCGGTGTGCCACAACTGGTGACGGTACCCGCGTGCGGACCCTGCCCCTGGGGCCTTCGGTGGAGCTCCCTGTGGGGCCACCAACCGTGTGAAGGGTGTGCCAAAATGGGCGGCGGTCCCCGCATGCGGACCCTGCCGCTGGGGCCTTCGGTGGAGCTCCCTGTGGGGCCACGATCCTCGTGAGGGGTGTGCCAAAATGGGCGGCGGTCTCCGCATGCGGACCCTGCCGATGGGGTTTTCGGGGGAGCTCCCTGTGGGGCCACGAAACGCTGCCATGGGTGGCGTTGACGCATGCGGCCTGTGCCGCTGGGGTCTTCGGTGGAGCTCCCTATGGGGTCACGAAGCGCTGGCCTGGGTGGCGTTGACGCATGCGGCCTGAGGCGGATGGGAAGGAGGAGGAGGGGGAGGAGGAGTGAGGAGGTGACGTGGGGCGCTCTCTTCAAAACGAGGACCCAACACCACAGGATGGTTGGGGACAAACTTAATAAACGTGAGCATTCGACGGCCCGCGCGGATGTCTTGGATTTGCCCCCGGCCCCCTGCCCTGGCGCGCGGAGCGCGTCGGCGGCGCCGAAGGCGCCGTCAGGGGGGCCCAACGCCGATCCAAAAAAAATCGCGCGGACCTTCCAACAGTTACACTCGTAAAATTCTTCGGAGGCATGGAAGTGGGCACCAACACGAGCACACGTGTCCGCCTCCATCGGGGGAAGCTGATCATAGATTTCGGTGCCGGTGGAAATCTTGCGACCACCTCGGAGGCCCGAAGAGTACCACCATCCTTGAGAATCGGATCATCTTCCCTCTGTGGAGGCACGCCGCCGATGTTGGCGTCGGCGGTAACCTCTGGGCCTGCGACCGTTGTTCTTCCTCGAACCGGGGCGCGCCCGGAAGCGCAGACACGGCCGTCCGCCGTCCGAGCCCCCGACCTCCGACTTTGTGGCCCTCGAGGCGCTCACTGCAGCCGCTGGAACCTGGCCCCGAAAGCCGCGCCAGAGGCTCCGTCGTGGCCGCTGCTCCGCAGCCGCGCCCCCGGCCCCCGACGGCGCGACTTGACCCAAACGATGGAGGAACAACAAAAATTGTATATACGTGCGGAGGCGGCATGCTTGTTCTCACCCAAGGCCCTGGGGCTTGCTCGCAAATGAATTCTGGATGACGCCGCACGCGCGCGGCGCCACGGAGGGACCCACAGGGGGCCTGAGCCAGAAGCCTCGGCCCCAGCTCAGCCCCGTGGGCTAGGGGTCAAGCTCCAGACGGATGGTTAACCTCAGCACCACCAGGTTCCGCGGATGGTTTCACCATAGCACCACCAGGTACACACGCACACACGAAAACTGGGGCAGGCAGCGCTGGCGGCACCTCTACGGTGCAACGCACTGCCCACGGCAAGCAGGGGACTGGGCTACGGGGGGCGAACCTCAGCACCGCCAGGTACGATGCTCAACGACGCCGCCTTCCTCCTCGGAAAGCTCTTTTGGCCTCACGGCGGCCCCGCCACCGACCCTTGGTTCCGGACGCTCCACTCGGAGCCCGGGCCCCGCTGCTCTCTCAGCCGCCGCCTCCCTAGCACCTCCTCCCGTGTCGTCGGTGGAACGACAGCTGGTGCTGAGAGATCGCCGCACTGCCATGCAGGTCTCCTGAGATCGCGACCCAGGGTTAGCGAACGGGGCCCCGCCACCACCTGCCCCTGAAGCCGCCGCAGGCTGCCGACGGGGCAGGCCCTCGCCCTCTGGGCCGCCTCCCCGCTGCCGCTCTCGAGACGCACACCTCCGTTCGCCTGCACGCCGACGCCCTCGAGATCGGCCAGGACGCCGACCTCGCCGAGGCCGCCGCCAACGAACCGCCAACGAACCTCGCCAAGGCCGCCGCCAACGAACGGTGACGGCAGTTCTTTAACTCTCCGAGCGCGCACAAGGCGCGCGTGCCACGCATAGAAGTCACACGCGCCGCAAACGGCGGCGCGCACGGGGCCAGGGGCGGGGTAAGGAACCATTGGATAAGGAATCCAGGGTCTGCGGGCCGGCGGGACTCCAGTCGTGGAGCGGCCATGGATATCACCGCCGCCCTCATCAGACAAGGAGCCGTGCAGGGCCTGAGGCCCCCGGGCACATTTGACTACCTACCAATCCACCCTAACCCCCCAACCCGAAGACCCCAATTTCGGGTTGGGGGGGGTACGCGTTCCACATGTGTTTTTTCAGTGTTCCCCGACCCCCCCCCAACTGGAAATGGAGGGCAAATCGAGGCCTTCGGGTTGGGTTGGGGTGGTTTGGTGGGCGGTGAACATTCCTTCACGAACGCCCCCCCCGTGAGCTTCCGGAGGTCCGTGCGGATCTCCGTGCTCGGCCCTCGGCGCTGGGCCCCGCGCCTGGGCGCGCTGAGCGCGCCAGGGGCGGCGCCGGCGTCGGGGGGTCCAGCGCCGAGGCGAGGAATCTGCGCGGATCTCCGAGAGTCTACAGGGCAGTTGTTTAATACATGGTATTTCTTTACATAACAGGTTTTTTCATGAGCGAATTTATGCATGAACTCATCGTCGTTTTTTTAAATCCCTGCATGTTTAATACATGATCCGCACGCGGAGCATGTATTAAAAAACGGCACTGTACGTTTATAGCCCTGCGTGTGCCCCTAACTTGTCCCCAACGCGGACCCCGGAAGGTTTCCACGCCTCCCGGCGGACCAGCTCTATATATCCCGAGCCCTTTTCCTGACGGTCCTATCTGGACGCCCGAACTGGGTACGGAAATAATGGGTACAATGCCCAACAACAAATATTGTCCCAAACCAACAGCGGCCGCTGTTGGGCAGGCGGCCTTCTGTCTCGAATTCGCACAGGCCGCGGCGGCGCGGACAGCGAATCCTGTTCAAAATGAACAGGAACTGCTGGTGGGCATTGTACCCATTCTTTCGGCACCCATTTCGCTCGTGCCGATCCTGGGGCTCGGCAGATGCCTTCCAGAGGCGCTTGACGCACGAACGAACAACAACAAACAGAAAGCGAACAAACCCACAAACAAACAAACAAATGCTGGATACGCCCAGAAGTACCCAAAACGACGATGTCAAAATCGGCCGTCTGCCCACGCTGCAAGATCTGGAGACCGGCCGGCACTCACCCATTCCACCAACGGAACTGCCGTCACCCGAGGGAAGCACCGGCTACGGCTGACCTGGCACAGCGATTCTGGCATTCTGTTTGGGCTTCGGGGCCCTATATCACTAAGCGGCTCCCCTGACCCGTGGCCCTGGCTGTACCCGGCCCCACCCCGGGTAATGGTGCTGTGGGACAAGCTTTGGAAGTGCGACAAGCTGACCGACGGGAGCGAGCGCTTTTGCGTGGGAGGAGGAGGAGGAAGAGGAGGAGGAATAAGAGGGAGGAGGAGGAGGACGACGACGACTAGGAGGAAGAAAAGGGAGGAGAAGGAGAACGTGGAGGAGGACGAGCAACTTTCAGGGAGCTCCAAGAGGGGGGCGACCAAGAGGAAAAGGTCGCAAATCGGGGCCCGAGGCACGTGCGCGGGCCAGGGGGGGGGGTCCAGGGAACGCACTGTAATCAGAGGGTCCATGAAATCGGAGAGGGTATCTGAGCATGGGGAAACGGGTCCTGAGGCAAATGAAGGGGCCCCGGAACACACAAATAAATACACACAAATCAAAGATTCTCCATATGTTCCTATATCTTCTGAGATTATGTCTTCCCCCACACTTCCCATACTTTCCCATATTTTCTGGGAAATCGGCGATGAATTGCGTCTGTGTGTGTGTGTTTTTCCCCCCCTGAGCAAAGGGGGTCCTGGACCCTGGTGACTACCTACCAGACCACCCCAACCCAACCCGAAGACCCGAATTTCGGGTTGGGGGGGGTACGGGTTCCATATGTGTTTTCTCGATGTTCCCCGACCCCCCCAACTGGAAATGGAGGGCAAATCGAGGCCTTCGGGTTGGGTTGGGGTGGTTTGGTGGGTGGCGACCTGGGGCCTTCGCCCTGGACGAGCTCTTCCTCCTGGGTCGCCTTCCGATCCACCCGGAGCCCGTGGAGGGCCCCGAGGGAGCCCGACGACGGCGGAAAAAAAGCACAGGACCCGATTACCTCAGAGGATGAGAAGCAGGAGGAGCAGGAGGAGGGGGAGGAGGAGGAGGAGGAGGAGGAGGCGGAGGAGGAGGAGGGGGAGGAGGAGGAGGAGGAGGAGGAGGAGGAGGAGGAGGAGGAGGAGGAGGACCCGCTTCCCCCATGGCGATAACATCATGGTCCCGGCCATGATACAGCGGAGGCCCGACCACAAGAGACCGTCCACAAGGAACCCAACCTTGGAGGCCCCAGGACGTCCGTGGATTTGTTGTGGCAGCGTCGCGCTCCCCATCGCAAGACCATCGTAAAACAAGAAATCCAGGGCACCCTGGAGTCGAGCAGGGTGCTTCTTGGCATGGGTCTCCACTGTATCCCCCCCTAGTCTTAAGTCGGGCGTGTAGCCCGGGAACGAGCGTTGTGATTATTAGTAACTGCTTGGGGGTACGTTTGTCTACTTTCTGGTCTTCGTCCAAGATCCCCCCTGTAGGAGGACATGCCCGACCTGGCCCCAGTCATCGCCACCCTCCTGGACGCCCCAAAAGTACCAGCCTGGAACATATCCCTATCCCTATGTTGGGCATCGCCTCATCACGATGGCGATCTTAGGGATTTCCTCAGTTTCTGAGGGTGTATCCCTAAGATTGACATCTCCATTTGGCGTGTCAATCTTAGGGATAGGTATAGGTTTGAGGCTGGTGACCAAAGCCTCTCACCCTTCCTCGAGGCTCGCCGCCCTCGCCGCGCGGCCCACGCCGCCCCCAACCCCGCGGGGAGCCGTCGACGTCCGCCGCCGCGAGGGCGGCCGGCAGGGACTCGAAGCTCGCCGCCTGAGGGCTCGGGTCTCGGGGGGCGGCCGAGAAGGACGAGGCGGAGGAGGGAGGGGGAGGGGGAGGAGGGGGAGGGGAGGAGGGGGAGGAGGAGGGGGAGGACAAGGAGGAGGAGGAGGAGGAGGAGGAAGAACGCGCCTGAGCTCGATGGTATCCCCGACGTGGCAGAGGAAGAGGAGGACAGGACAAGGAGGAGGAGGAGGAGGAGGAGAGCAATCAGCCGTGACAACAGCGCCCGCAGTTCAGTCAGCCATGACAACAGCGCCCGCAGCTCGAAGCTCGAAGCTCGATGCTCGAAGCTCGAAGCTCGAAGCTCGAAGGAGGAGGAGGGGGAGGAGGAGGAGGAGGAGGAGGAGGAGGAGGAGGAGGAGACGGCGACGGCGATGGCGACGGCGGCGGCGGCGGCGATGAGGCTCCTTTTGTCGCCGCTGGTCTGTACACGCGGCGTGGAGTCCCCCCCCGGGCCCTGCGTCTGAGGCGCCGGAGCGGGGACCCCCATCGGCCGCAGGGGCACCCTTCCGCGGGCGCCCACGGGGCTCTCAGAGCGAGGGGGCGAGAAGCGGGAGCAGCGGGAGGACCGCGATATGGGATGGGGATCGAAGGGCAGCTCGACGGCCGAACGAGACGAGGGTCAGGGTGCAGAGGTACGCGACGGACAATGCGAGCAGTCTTCTGCCCTGTGCGCATGCCTCAGCAGCCACTCGGGATGGCGTGCTTTCCAGTTCTTGCCTGCTTTATCGCACGACTGTGGCTCACCAGTTCACCAGAGCAGCAGGCGTGCCATCGCTTGGACGTCCATTCCCCGTGCATGCTTCGGCTTGGTGCGTGCACTGTTCTGCCAGAGGTCCTTGGATTATCATCGATGGCCCTCGCAGAGGGAAAATGCACACGTCCGAGCGATGCTGAGGAGCAGCAGCAGGAGGGCCGCGGGGGTCAGCCCCGCCGCGTCGGCGCACCGCGCCAAGGGGGTTGGAGCCCCCTTCTGCGCGCGGGTGTCGGCCGCCACGGGGCGGCCGCTGTCCGGGCTCGTCGGCGGGGCTGGCGCCCCCCCCCCACCGGCCCCGGAACCTGCCGCGCAGATCGGAGTGCGCAGCAGGCGGCACACAGCACCACCAGGCCTGGCCAGGGCCACCCGGGGGGGCTGGGCTGGGGGGGGGGGCTGCCCTGGCGCATGGCGTGCGCAGCTGCGCCCTCCTGGCCAAGGCGCCGAGAGGGTCCAGGTGTGCCGTCCAGGGGCCCAGGATGGCCCTGGCCAGACACGGTGCTGGCCGCGTGCAGACGCCTCCCGCGGAGGGGCGCCCCACACCTCGATCGAGAGGGCCGAGGGGCCGCAGCTCCTGGACGCTGGCGCCACCCTCTGCGACGTCTCCGGTGCCTCGCGGGGCGACTGGCCAGGCCACCCTGGACCTCTGGAGGCCTCTGGGAGGGCCGGGGGAGCAGGGAGGACGAGGGAGGGCTGCGGGTGGCTCTGAGACAGCGCCCTGGCGCCCTGGAGAGTGCTGGAAATCGTCGACGGCCGGGCGGGGGGGGTGGGAGGCGCTCGGGAGGAGAGGGGCCCCGCGAAGGGGCAGCGGAGGAGCAGCGACAGCACCAGGGGCGGGACGAGGCAGGAGGGAGCGGAAGGCGCGGGGGGCGAGCGGGAGGGAGGAGGAGCGGGGCAGGGGGTGGGGGGGACACGACACAGGCCCGGGGAGCACGAGCTGAAGCAGGCAGGGAGCAGGGGCGGAGCGGGAGGAGGGCTCCGGGCACATGGGGTCGGAGGATCGCACCGCACCGCCGATACATCGGCGATGCACCTGCGACGTCGGCGGTGCATCGGCGACGTCAGCGTGGAAAAGATGCCATGCGGAGCGATCCTACGACTTAGGTTGGCCCACCGTACTTAAAGACCACGTCCCAGAAATGAGTTCGAGTACGGTGCTCGAAATTATTTCTGGTAGACACTGTCTGGTGCTCGGAGCACCCAGACAGTGTCTACCCGACAAGCTTGCGAAAAGTCGAAAGAGTATCGCCTCCCAGGGCCCGCCACGTGAAAACCCGCAAGATTCGGCACTTTCCTGGCGTTCGAAATTCTTTCCGGTGACCAAGGCTAAAGTCGGTTGGACATCATAACGTCAGGAAGCCATTCAGAACCCTCCTTGGATAATCGTTAGCACCGAAACGAAAATAAATAATTCGTGGGGGCGGCTTTAGCGGAGCGACATCTGTAGCACCGCACCAAGCCGCAACACATGAAAAATAGGATCTCCCCTTCCACCGCAAGTACTCCTCCTTGTTCCTTCCTTTCGCAAGTTATGGGGTCGTGTCTCCTTCCTCTTCCTCCTCCTCCTCGTTTTCTGTCTCCTCCTCACCGCCCCTCCTACTGCAATCCCGAATGAAAAATTGATGCTCGCCAGCCGTTCTAGGGGGGGGTCTACCCCAGGGCATCACCCCCGCCCAACACGGAACGCTACCTTAGCACGGAGAAACGCCGAAAATAATTAGTATTCGTCCGCGCTTGAGTGGTAGAAGCACTAAGTAGTATTAGTATTAGTAGTAGTAGTAACAGTAGTAGTAGTAGTAGTAGCAGCAGCAGCAGCAGTAGTAGTAGTTGAAACAGTAGTACCAGTAGTAATAGTAGTAGTAGTAGTCGTCGTAGTAGTAGTAGTAGTAGTAGTAGTAGTAGTAGTAGTAGTAGTAGTAGTAGTAGTAGTAGTAGTAGTAGTGGAAGTAGAAGTAGAAGAAGAAGAATAATAAAAAGTAATAGAAGTAGTCGTAGTAGCAGCAGTAGTAGTAGTAGTAGTAGGAGTAGTAGTGGTAGTAGCAGTAGTAGTAGTAGTAGAAGTAGTAGTAGTAGTAGTAGTAATAGTATTAGTAGTACTAGGGGAGTACTAGAAATAGCAGTAATCGAAATAGTCGTAAAAATAGCCATACGGGTAGCCGTGATAGTAGTCGTAATAGTAGTAAGAAGTAGTAGCAGCGGTAGTAGTAAAAGCACTAGTAGTAGTAGTAGTATGAATAGTAGTAGTAGTAGTAGTACTACTACTACTACGACTACTACTACTACTACTACTACTAATACTACTACTACTACTACTACTACTACTACTACTACTACTACCTACTACTCCTACTCCTACTCCTACTAACTACTACTACTACTACTTACTACTCGACTACTACTACTACTACTACTACTACTATACTACTATACTACTATACTACTACTACTACTTACTACTACTAGACTACTACTACTACGACTACTACGACTACTACGACTACTACTACCACTACTACTACTACTACTACTACTACTACTACTACTACTACTACTACTACTACTAGTGGTAGTAGTAGTAGTGGTACAAATACTAGTAGTAGAAGTAGTAGTAGTGATATCAGTAGTAGTAGTAGTAGTTGTTGTTGTAGTAGTAGGAGTAGTAGTATTGGTGGAAGTACGACTAGTAGCAGTAATAGTTGCAGTAGTAGTAGAGGTAGTAGTAGTCGTCGCCGTAGTACTAGTAGTGGCCGTCATGATAGTAGTAGTAATAGTAGTAGTAGTAGTAGTAGTAGCGGTGCTAGTGGTAGTAGTAGTAGTAGTAGTAGTAGCAGTGGACGCAGTCGTAGATGTAGCAGTACGAGTATTAGTGACAGACAAGTAGTAGTAGTAGCAGTAGTAGTAGTAGTAGCGGCAGTAGTAGCAGCGGTTGTGGTAGTAGTAAGAGCAGCAGTAAGAGTAATAGACGTCGTAGTAGTAGTACTACTGGTAGTACTAGTAGCAGTAGCAGTAGTAGTAGTAGTAGTAGTAGTAGTAATAGTAGTAGTAGTTGTTGTTGTCGTCGAAGTAGTGGTAGTAGTAGTAGTAGTAGTAGTAGCAGTAAGCGTCGTCATAGTAGTGGTCCTAGTAGTAGTACCAGTAATCGTCGTCGTAGTAGTAGTGGTAGTAGTAGTACGTACGTACGTAGCAGTAGTAGTAGTGGTAACAACAGCACTCGTTGTAGTAGTAGTAGTCGTCGTCGTAGTAGTAGTAGTATCGTTGAGTCGTAATAGCACTGGTAGTAGCACTCGTAGCACTTGTACCAGTAGTAGCAATGGTAGCAGTAGTACGAGCAATGATGATTGTAACAGAAACAGTCGTAGTAGTAGTAGTAGTAGTAGTAGTAGCAGCAGTAGTAGTAGTAGTAGTAGTAGTCGTAGTCGTAGTAGTCGCCGTCGCAGTAGGAGTAGTAGGTGGTAGTAGTAGATGTAATACCAGTACGAGTAGCAGTAGCAGTACTAGTAGTAGTAGCAGTTAAACGACTTAAAACTCAAATATAAAGATTAGTAGTAGTAGTTATAGATATACTAGTCGTCGTAGTCGTAGTAGTAGTACTACTACTATTACTACTACTACTACTACTACTACTACTACTACTACTACTACTACTACTACTACTACTACGACTACGACTACTACTACTACCACTACCACTACTACTACTACTACTACTACTACTATTACTACTACTACTACTATTACGACTGATACTCCTAGTATTGGCACTAGTACTAGTGTTCGTACTAGTACGAATACGGGAACTAGTACTACTAAAAAGTAGTAGTTGAAGTAGTAGTAGTGATACTATCAATGCGGGTAGTCGTAGTAGTAATAGCAACAGTAATAATGATAGTAGTAGTGATAGTAGCGGTAGGAGCCGCAGTAGTAGTAGTAGTGGTAGTATCAAGACTGGTAGTAGTAGTAGTAGTAGTAGTAGTAGTAGTAGTAGTAGTAGTAGTAGTAGTAGTAGTAGTAGTAGTAGTAGTAGTAGTAGCAGTAGTAGTTGTTGTTGTAGCTGTAGTAGTCGCTGTAGCAGTAGAAGTAGCATAATATGAATCATAAGAGCAGCCTCAAAAGTACTAGTAGTAGCAGAAGTATCTGTAGTAATACCAGTAGTTGGTAGCGGTAGTGCTGGCGGGCCCAGCTCAGTGCGGTGCTGCGTAGATCAACCCCAGACCTCGCCATCCTGAGGGGCTGCGAACTGCGAATCCGTCGCCACTTTCGAGGGTTGCTGGGGGCTCCCGAGGAGTGCCAAGCAACGGCCAAGTGCCAGGGTGCCAGGGTAACGCTTCAGGGTGCCGGGTGCGTTATCGTTTCGCCAGACGGGGGCGGGGCGGAGTCTTTGAGTCCTTCATGGGGTTAACCTTCGACCCCATCTGCTCGGACCCCGTCTGGGAGGCCCAGAGGGGAGCGGGGCAGGAGCAGGAGGAGGAGACCGGGGGAGCCGCTCTTGGAGGGGAGAGCCCCGGCGAGGAAGGAGGCACCTCGGAGATCGGGCGCTTCGAGTTTCTCCATGCGGGGTCCTCCCCCCAGGTCCTGGGCCCTTGCCCCAAGACCGGCTCTTCATCCCGACTCCTGTCTTGACGGTGCCGGGGCCCTGCGAGGGCCCCCAGAGGCCGAACACTGCGAGAACCTCCGTCTCGAGCTTCTCGAGACGTCATAGGTCTCAGCCGTCGTGCTGCCGAGCTCACTCGGGTATAGACAGGACCCCGGTGAAGGGGAGCCGGTTAGAGGAGGAGGAGGCGGAGGAGGAGGCGGAGGAGGAGGAGGAGGCGGAGGAGGAGGAGGCGGAGGAGGAGGAGGAGGGAGGAGGAGGAGGAGGCGGAGGAGGAGGCGGAGGAGGAGGAGGCGGAGGAGGAGGAGGCGGAGGAGGAGGAGGAGGCGGAGGAGGAGGAGGAGACGGAGGAGGAGGAGGCGGAGGAGGAGGAGGCGGAGCAGGAGGCGGAGGCGGAGGCGGAGGAGGAGGAGGGAAGGGGGAACCGCCCCCCCTCGCTGAGCACACGAGCAAAAAAAAACGATGGCGCGGCGCAGGGCCGCCGAGGGCGAGAGCCCTCCCCGCGACGGGCGCCGCGGGGCTGCAAAGGCCCCCCCCCCCACGCGCGGCCCCGCGCCAGTTCAGCGCCCGACATCGGGGGCGCAGCGCCCCGGGCTGACCAGCCTCGATCCGATCCCTGCCCCAAAGGATGGGCGGCGACCGACACCCGGGGGAGCGAAGAGCGGCACAGACATGAAAAGCTCGGAGGTCCGCGAAGATTTCTGGGATCCGCGCTCGGCCCACCTCCGCGGCGCCTCGGGCGCCGCCCCTGGCGCGCTCCGCGCGCCACGGAGGGGGGTCCAGAGCCGATCCGAAAAATCCGCGCGGACCTCCGAGTTTTCCATGTTTTTGTCGTTCTTCGTTCCCCTAGATGCGCCCTCAGAAGCCGAGGGGATCCTCGAGGTCGGCGTCGAGATCTCCCTCACCAAAATATGTAAACAGGCACCCTCCGATGAATTCTGCATGTAACTTCAGGGGGGTGGCGGTGTGTATAAAGCCACTGGCTCTCACTGGTGATTTATACTTCGCCTTCCTCCTCTGAGGCACAAGAACAATACATTGGAAGGCGTCTGTGCATATATACATTTGTGGAGGAAGATCCCGGGAGCCCCGACGTAATGATTGTTCCATAGTGTCGACCCCCAGAGGTCTCGACCCATTGCCCCGGACTGGCTTTTCATCCTGGCCGAAGGCGTGGTAAGGGCCTCCAGAGGCCAGAAATAGCGAAGAACGTTCTGTCGTGATGCTTTTGTGAGTCGATGGGGTCTGCGTCAGATGATGCCCATCACAGGGATAGGGATGTTCCAAGCTGGTAACCTTCGATTCCCCCTCCCCCGCGGGCGCCCTGTACACCGCCCGCGCAGGGAGGAGAGCCCGACCGGCCGGCCGCGGCGTCCCGGCCCCGCTCGAGCCCCGCCATCCCCCTCGATCCTGGATGTATCCTCCTCGGTCGTCGAGGCTCCTCGACGCTCCTCGATGCCCCTGGGTACGCCTCGATGCTCCTCGATTCCTCGATCCGCTCTCGGTCGGCTGGCAGGGGAGGGGGGAGGGGGAGGCTGTGGGGCGGCCGAGGAGGAAGGCAGGAGGGAAAATGGGAAAAAGCACAAACAATTGAAACAAATTCCAACCACTTCAATACTATTTCCAACCACTTTGGTACAAATCCTGCCACTTCAGCATGCAACCCAACCAAGCTACACGAGAAGCTGCACGGGCGTCTTACGTACGTCTTATCGGCGTCTTACAGGCGTCTTGCCGGCCTCTTACGGGCGTCTTGCGAACGTCTTCCAGAGGCGTCCCTGCGAGGCGTCTGACGGGCGTCTCCGAAAGGCGTCGCACAAGCGTCTCCGAGAAGCGTGATTCAACACGTCCGTCCGTTGTCTTTGCTGGCGTCTCCTGGGAGCTCGGGCTCAAGCCCGGGCAGGGCTGCGGCCCAGCCCGGGCGTCCCTCGAGCTCCGTCTCCTGGTCCTCGGTGCTGGAAACCCGTGGCTCCCACAGCCGAGGGTGGTCGTCGAGGACCTTGACCTAAACCCTCAAACCCTTAAGCCCTAAACCCTCAAAGCCTTTAACCATCAAACCCTTCAACCCCCTTACGACCTTGAGCACGCGAACCACTAGATCCTCACACCCTGAAGCCCTGGAGCCCTAACACCCTTGAACCCACAAACCCTTGAACCCTTATCACTGCCCCGACCTTGCAGACGTGCTGCAGCGGATTGTTGCGTCGACTTCTGCAGAACCCCGAAACGGCGAGCGAAAAACGAAGTGAATGTCACGTGATGTGTGTGTAGTCTTCATTCCAAGCCAAAATAAATCCGCACGAAAATCATTCCGAAATATAGAACCAGATTCTCTAAGACAATCCGGGCCCATCCCAGTTTTCCGAACGAAATCCGCTCTGCGATGTTGGCGCCCTGACCCTTGCGCCTTTAAACCCTTAACCCGTAAGTCTGTAATCCTTTGAAGTAAAATGCCTGGAAAACCCTGAAAACCTTAAGACCTTAAGCCCTGAAACCGTTAAATCCTTCCCCCCTGAAGTACATAAACTCATAAACCCTGAAACCCCTAAATCCTTGAGCCCTTAACCCCTGACACACTTAAACTCTAAACCCTTAAACCCTTTCGCCCTTGGACCGTCAAGGCCTGAAAAACCCTGAAGCCCTGAATCATTTAAACACTTAAACCCTTAAAACAAGATCGCAGGCCAACCCTTGTCCGGGTTGGCCCGGATTACATGATTTTAACAAAGATTTAGTATCTGTTCAGCAACACCATCATCAACGTCTACATGTCGTATTCCACATCATCGCAAACCGTGTTGGCACAAGCTCCAAACCGGGCAATTATGTTAGCTTCTAGAACAAAAGTACACACATAGGCAGAATAGTTGGGTAGGGGATGTAGGAAGATCGCCTCACACTTACAATCATGCAGTGAGGCCACTTGGCCGGCTGGAATTCGTATCAGCTTGGCGTGTCGTGCTGGCTAGAAGGAAGTACCAGCTGGTTGGGATTGGTCTTAAGTCGGGCCTGTCCCCCTACGGGGAAATTTTCGACGAAAAATTAAAAAATGCCCCGAAAATAATTTTAACAAATAATGCAAAATAGTCTGGGGACAATTTTTGGGGTATTTGTTGATCTTTTTGGGGCACTCTGAGGGTATTTTTAATCTTTCGTCGAAAATCCCCCTGTAGGGGGACATGCCCGACATAAATATTGGTCCCAGCTGGTTGGGGGATTAGTCTGGCCTGCGGAGGGAGGGGGGTCAGGCTCCCAAAAGGGCCTTCTGGGAGAGGGAAAGGGTGGCCTTCCGCCAACGTCGCCCCGCCCCCCCTGATGCGAGCCGACCCGCTCTCTCTCCCGAGAGGGCGCCAGAGGCACGCCCGCACCGCTCACGGCCAGGACCACCCTGGCCCCAGGATGGGTGCTGTGTACCCCCACCTGGCCTGGCCAGGAGGGCCGACCTACAGTCAAAAACCCTAATAAGGACGCGCGGTAAGGACGCAAGACCCTTGGAAGCCGAAGTTGGAATTTCTGGGGCGGCGGACGACGAAAATCCCAAGGACGCAAGAGCAAGGAAGAGCAAGGACGCAAGGGTACCCTGAGCAAAGTCGCGCGTCCTTATCAGGGCTTTTGACTGTAACCGCCGATCCTGGGCCCAGGATCGGCTTGGCGGGGGGCAGGGCGTATATTGGTGTCCACCGCGTCTCGGGCTGCCAGACTCCATTCCCAAGAACGTCTGTCACCCCTCCACATGCAGACCCAAGACGCCGTGGAAGTCGACATGATATGAGTCTTGCACGCACTGGCCAGGGCCAGCTTTATGTCGGACGTGTCCCCCTACAGGGGGATTTCCGACGAAAAAATCACCAAAAAAACAAAATTATAAAAAAATACTCCAAAAAGGCCAAAAAATAGTCAAAAAATAGTCCCCAGACTATTTTTGGATTATTTTTTGACTATTTTGGGGGTATCTTTTATTTTCGTCGAATATCCCCCGGTAGGGGGACAGGCCCGACTGAAGGCCAGCTGTGGGTGCATCCCTGGCGCCCTCCAGCCTGCACGGCCCCCCACCACTCTGCCCCCGGCCCTGCACAGAGCCCACGCCTCGCCTTGGAGACCCTCCTCAAGAGGCCCCCGGGCCGGCGCGGCCTGGCCTCCGGCGCGGCAGCCGCTGGCGGCCAGCGACACCCCGCGCCTCGCGAGAGCGCGCTCCTGCTCACAGCCAGATGCTGAAGAAGTCCTCCTCGGCCGCCAGGCCGCCGGCCCTCGCCGGCGCGACGCGCGCGGGCTCGGGCGCCGGCTTGCCGTCCTGCAGGAGGCACCGGTCCAGGAACGCGTCCAGGCCCGCCGCGGCGACGGCGGCAGGCGGGGCCGCGGGCCGCCCCGGCGAGGGCGCCCGGCGGGCGGCCGCCCCGCCGCCGGCCGCCTCCGCCCCGAGGGCCTCGATGCTCCGGAAGAGCTCGTCCACGCCGGGCGCCTCGAGGGCCGCGGCGCGCGCGCGAGGCGGGCCGGCGGCGCGGCGGGGCGGCGGCGCCGCGGGCCCGCCCAGCGCGGGCCGCCGCGGGCGCGGAGGGGCCCTCGGCTGCGCACGGGGCGGGGCGCAGCGCCCGCGGGCCGTCGGCGGCCGCGGCCCCGCCCGCCGCCGCGGAGTGTCCGGCCGCACACGGTGCCGGGTGCGGCGGCGCTGGGGCCGCCGCGGGCGCCGCGGCAGCCGGCCCCTGGCCGTACTTGAACTCGCAGGCCTTGACGCGCTCCTCCTTGGAGGCGGACTCGGGCAGGGGCCTGTGGCGGTGCCCGTACAGCTCCTCCGCGCGTGCGTTGCCCGTCTCCCGCATGCGCGCGATCTCGTCGGGGCCCCAGAGGTAGGTGCCGCTGCAGCCCTTCACCTTGGAGATGTGGGTGCCCACTGCCCGGTGCACGTCGGAGCATCGCACGCAGAGGAACACGCCCAGGCTGACGCTCGCCCAGCATGTGTCTGCGGCGGCGCACTCTGCACACCGCGAGTTTTTATCCAGCTTCCGCAGGGCCTTCAGCACCTGGTGGTGCTCCTGGTCGAGGCTCTCGATCACGTGTTTGGCGTACTCTTTCCCCAACTTGCTAGTCCACATCTGAGTCGACGCCATGGCTGGTGCGGGTGGGACGAGGGGGATGCTTAATCGAGCGCTGGGGCGGCGGCTTGAACGTCGTAGCCAAAAGTTATACGAAAGGGGGCGAAGGGTAAGAAGGAAGAGAATGAATAGGGAGTAGGAGGTAGGCTGGTAATGGTAGCCAGCCCCCTCGCTGGTCATGACGTTGCAGTGTTTGGCCTCTGGCCATCTCCACCCCGCAGCGACCCAAGGGCGGCAAACAGTAGGTATCACAGGAGCCGTCGGACGAGTAACTACTCAGGGGTCTCGTGGCCAAAATGTGGTATGCTGTAGCGCGGGCCAGCCATCAAGCCCGGAAACAATGGAAGACGCGCTGCTAGTGTAGTGTCCAGCCCTGAGGGCGACATCGCTTACCCAATGCCTTCACAAAATACGATGGACATCCTCATCACGGTGCTCGATTCAATTGCCATGGGACCCAGCGGGCAATCCAGAAGACAACATCCGGATTCCAAGACCGACCACTCATGCATCGGTGAAGAAATCATATCGCAAGGAAGCTGCTCGCACGCTTCGTTGCGGCAACACTATCCCGGTCGGCACACCCCCGCAATCATTAGCCAGACGACAACCATGCTGGATACATTCGCTGACTACGACGCATCGGCGCCGACGGTTCTTACACTCTCGTCGGCTTCGCCGTACGACTCACTTTCAGCGACTTGGAGATACAGTCCGAATACTCGAGATTGGGCGGTAACCGTAGAGTACTAGCTTCCCTAAAGCACGTTGAAGCAATACCTCGGAGCGGAGCCTAGAGCGTAAGCATCAGTAGATCACCATGGCGGGCGGCGCCATCACAGCGGCAGAGCTCGTCAGGGCAGATCACCTGGCTGGGGCACCTCTGCAGGCACCTACCCAAAGACGAGCCCCCAAACTCAAGGACCTCTAGAATTCCAAATGTAACCAGTCGCGGCCATGGTCGACGCCCCATTAGCCGCCACCTCGTGTGGCTGTCTCTTCGGCGTCCCGACATGATGTGCTCTCAAGATAAAACACCAATGCGTTCACTGTGGAAGGCGCGATTCCGGTCTCGGATCAGGGTGAGTCGTGCATACTCAGCACGCAAGTGCACCTACGCATGAGCGCATCAGCCACCCTGCTGCTGGCACTGACTGGAAAGTCCTCAGGCGTGTGGTCGGGAGCCCGCGCCCGACATGGCCTGAGATGGTCGCAGAAAAAGGTCCCAAGGGGCCGTCCTGGGGGGCCCTGGGAGGCCTCCTGGGCAGTTTTGGATGCCACCGGGGCCCGCACCGAAAAAAAACACGCCGCCGGCAGTCTGCGCTTCTGCCTTCGGCGTGTCCACGGCGGCCCAGAGAGGCCTCGAAGGCCTCTCCGAGAGGCCCCCCAAGGCCCCCAGGGAGGGGCCCAAGCCATCCCCGGGCAGCCTTGGGCCCTCCACGTCTCCTCCGAGGCCGCCGCTCGCGAGAAGTCCTCCTGCATCTCTCGAGAACGAAAGGTATGCCCAAATCGCTACTCCCTAGACCTCTCCTGGAGTGTGCCCTGACTTGAACATCGAGGCGAATCCAGCCGTGGCGACGAGAGCCTCAAAAAACATGGGAAGGTAGCGGTATGAGTACCGTTTCCTCCTCTGAATCTCCTCCGAGGGTACCGCTCGCGAAAAACCTCCCTCTCTCGAAGGAAATGGCACGGTGACCATGACCAAGACTGAACGCGCAAACGTCGGTGTCGGTCTTGGTCACCATCCACCTTGATCATCAATTTGTTGATAGTCCTCGCCAGCTGGCGTGGACCATGACCAAGATCGGCGTCGGCAATATCCCGCGACATCTTGGTCATGGTTGGTCATTGTGCTTCTTCCCTCGACTGGAGACGGGGAGGAGGATGAGGAGGAGGAGGAGAGGCAGGAGGAGGAGGAGGACGAAGAGGAGAAGGAGGGAGCAGGAGCAGGATGAGGAGGAGGAGGAGGAGGAGAAGAAGGAAGTGGAGGAGGCCTCCAGCTCGCGCCCGAGCGCCCAGTCCAGCGCGGCGAGCACAGGCCCGGCGAACGGCTTGTCGAACTCCGGGCTTGTCTTCCGGTGCACCTGCGAGCGGCCGCTAAGAGGGGAAGGAGGGGGGGAGAGCGTGGCAACAGGCCAGGGCTCAAACCTTGAAAGATGCCTGCAGCCAGGTGGGCCACGATTGGACCGATACCCGGGCGCCGATTGGACCCGCAGGGGGCAGGGTCCGACGGCGGTCGCAGACAGGCAGGGCAGCGAGGGCGGATGGGGCTCATGCTGCATCTTCAGGGCTGCCGTGTCTGTTTCCCCGCCGCGCCGCCATCCGCGCCACTACCCGCACCGAATCCATGCCGGGCGCGCCAAATGTGTGCGCCGAATCCGCGCCAGGCGTCGGAGAACCCCACAGCTTGTGGGGCGGGCGAGGCCCCCCGAAGGTGCCCCACGGGGGAGGCGAGGGAGGCGAGGGAGGGCAGGGAGGGGGGGGAGAGGCGGGCGCCAGCCCCTGGCTGCAGGCGCGCCCGCTCGGGCCCGCGTCCGCCTGTCCGGGGCCCGGGCCAAGGCGCCCCCCGTGGCGCGAGGCCGGGCCGTGGCGGCGGAGGCCGCAGGCCAGGCGGCAGCGGCCGAGGGCCCCCTGCACAACTACTACTACTACTACTACTACTACTACTACTACTACTACTACTACTACTACTACTACTACTACTACTACTACTACTACTACTACTACTACTACTACTACTTCTACTACTACTACTACTACTACTACTACTACTACTACTACTACTACTACTACTACTACTACTACTACTACTACTACTACTACTACTACTAGTACTACTTACTACTCCTACTCCTACTACTACTACTACTACTACTACTACTACTACTTCTACTACTACTACTACTCCTAGTAGTACGTCCACCACTACTACTACTACTACTACTACGGACTTACTACGACTACTACGACTACTACGGA
>CAUYUJ010001882.1:92500-95956 GCA_963575745.1 Prorocentrum cordatum | reverse complement strand
CCGCCAGCCAGCGCGCCCCTCCGCCTGGACCCTTTTATTTCGGCACGGCTCACCCCTCTGCCCCGACCATGTTATTTCGGCACGGCACACCCCTTCCGCATCCCCCCACCCACCAGCCAGCGCGCCCCCCCGCCCCGACCCCTTTTATTTCGGCACGGCCCCCCCCCTGCATCCTCCCACCCACCAGCCAGCGCACCCCCTCCGCCCCGACACTTTTGGGGAGGCGCGCCCCCCCCCCCCCCGTGCGCCTCCGTTGTGACCCTTTCTTATGTTGGCATGGCACGCCCCTCAGCCCCGACGCCTTCACTTCGGCGCGCACACCCCCTTCCGCTTCCCCCCCCCACCCATCAGCCAGCGCGCCCTCCACCCCGACACCATGATTTCGGCACGGCACACCCCTCCGCCCAAACCCTTTTGTATTCTCTTGCACATGGTGTCTAGAGCTCCGACCATTCTATTTCGGCACGGCACCCCCTCCATCGCCCACACATGCCACCAGCCAGCGCGCCCTTCCGGCCCGACCCCTTTTATTTCGGCACGGCACTCCCCTCCGCCCCGACCCAATTATTTCGGCAAAGCACACACCTTCCACACCCCCTCCGCATCCCCGCCACCCACCAGCCAGCGCGCCCCTCCGCACCGACCCTTGTATTTCGGCACGGCACACCCCTCCGCCCCGACTTTTTTCCGGCACGGCACACCCCCATCTGCATTCCCCCCCCCTGTGCGCCTTCTCCGTTTCGGCCCTTTTTATCTCGGCCCGGCACACCCGTCCGCCCCGACCCCTTTTTTTTTTCATTTCGACACGGCACACCCGCTTCGCATCCCCCCACCCACCAGCCAGCGCGCCCCTCCGCCACGACCTTTTTATTTCGGCACGGCACACATGTACACGCCCTCCGCACCCCCCCCCGCCCAGCAGCCAGCGCGCCCTCCGCCCCGACACCCGCCCCCTTCTATTTCGGCGCGGCACACCCCTCCGCCCCGACGCCTTCATTTCGGCACGGCACACCCCCTCCGCATCCCCCCCCGCCCACCAGCCAGCGCGCCCTCCCTCGAACCCTTTTATCTCGGCACGCACCACCCTCAGCCTGCACCCTTTATTCCGGGCACGGCACACCCCGCCGCATACCCCCACCACCAGCCAGCGCGCCCCTCCGCCCCGACCACCTTTTATTTCGGCGCATTTAGGCACGGGCACACCCCTCCGCCCCGACCCACTTTTTTCGGCACTTCATTTCGGCACGGCACACCCCTCCACAACCCCTCCGCATCCCCCCCCACCCACCAGCCAGCGCGCCCCTCCGCCCCACCCCCTTTTATTTCGGCACGGCACACCCCTCCGCCCCGACCGCTTTATTTCGGCACGGCACACCCCCACCGCATCCCCCCCACCACACTAGACAGCCACGCCCCTCCGCCCCGACCCTTCTTTATTACGCCCCCCCCACGCACCCACCCACTCACAAGCCAGCGCACCCCTCCGCCCCGACCCCTTTATTCCGCCACCGCGCACCCCTCCGATCCTCCCCCTTCCTTTTTTTGTGCAAGAGCCAGGGCGCACGTGCCACTTGTTATTATGATGTTGTTTCGCTGGCGTTTGCATTAGTTTGCATTGTTTGGTGCGCGTTGGAGGCTTATGCGCCCATGTTGTTGGGGCCCCAGAATGAAAATTGACATTAAGGGTTTTACATGTGGTGTTTGGGCTTAGTTGGTCCCCGTCCGTCTGATCGGACATGATGGAACCGAACGCCCTGTCCGTCTGGGCACCCCGTTGTCGAAGGTGGAGGATGATGAGGAGTTGGAACAGGATGATGATGATGATGATGATGATGATGATGATGATGATGATGATGATGATGATGATGGTGATGGTGATGATGATGGTGATGGTGATGGTGATGGTGATGGTGATGGTGATGGTGATGGTGATGGTGATGGTGATGATGATGATGATGATGATGGTGACGATGATGATGATGATGATGATGATGATGGTGTTGTTGTGGTGATGATGATGGTGATGGTGGTCATGATGATGGTTGGGATGATGCTCATGATGATGATGATGATGATGATGATGATGATGATGATGATGATGATGATGATGATGATGATGATGATGATGATGATGATGACTAGGAGGAGGTGATGACGATGATGCTGATGACTTGTGGGGCTCTCTTGGGAGAACACTTGGAGCCTTCCTACAGTTTCTCGGGGGGGCCCTTGGGCCGGCTGGAAACCCATTGGGGCGTTTCGGAGCGATCTGTCGCAACATGGGGCCCTCTTGAATCGTATTTGGGGCCTCTTGTGTCCTCGTCGTCCGTTTGGGGGCTTGCTCGAGCTTGAAAAAAAAACGCGACAAGCCGCGCCGCGACAAGCCGCGACGCGCCCTAGGGATTCCTAAGGATTCCTCGGTTGTGAAATCCTCAGGAACCTTTGCGAATCGTACTGGTTTGTACGGGTTCCCAAGGATGTCACTGGGGACCCGGACGGGCAAGGCGTTTGGTTTGCGCAAGGAGTCTTAAGGATTCGCAAGGGATTCCAAAGGATTCGCAGGGATTCCTAAGGATTAAGGATTCCTAGGGAGTCGAAGGGATTCCTAAGGAGTCCTAGGGAGTCGTAGGGATTCCTAGGTAGTCCTAGGGACTCCTAAGGATTCCTAGGGAGTCGTGGGGATTCGTAGGGATTCCTGGAGATTCCTAGAGATCCCTAGGGAGTCCTATGCATTCCTACGGATTCCTACGGATTCCTCGGTAGTGAAATCTGTAGGAACCCTTGCAAATCGAAAGGATTTGTAGGGGTTCCCAAGGATTTCGCTAGGGACCCGGACGGGCACGGCGATCGGTTTGCGCAAGGAGTCTCAAGGATTCGCAGGAGACCCCTCAGAATTCGGAAGGGATTCCAAGGGATTCCTACGGATTCTCAGGGAGTCATACGGATTTCTAGGGAGTCGTAAGGAGTCGTAGGGATTCTTAGGGATTCCTAGAGGTTCCTAAGGATTCATAAGGATTCCGAGGGAATCCTAGGGACTCCTAGCGAGTCGTAGGCATTCCTAGAGATTCCTAAGGATTTCACAAGGGCCCCAGACGGGCAAGGCGTTCGGTTCGCACAAGGAGTCTTAAGGATTCGCAAGGGATTACAAAGGATTCGCAGGGATTCCTAAACATGTCTCAGGATTCCTGGAGATTCCTAGGGGGTCGTAGGGAGTCGTAAGGATTCCTGAAGAATCGTAAAAGGGTTCGTCGGGATTCCTAGGGGTTCCTAGGGAGTCGTAGGGAGGGGTAGGGATTCCTGGGGATTCCTAGGGACTCCTAGGGATTCCTAGGGAGTCGTAGGGATCCCCAGGGATTCCAAGGGAGTCCTAGGGATTCTTAGGATTTCCTACGGAGTCGTAGGGATTCGTATGTATTGTCATGGTTTCCTAGGGATGCCTGGGAATTCCTAGGGAGT
>CAUYUJ010001882.1:85000-87500 GCA_963575745.1 Prorocentrum cordatum | reverse complement strand
ACGCGCTACGGAACGTGCCAATGGACGTGCCACGGGAAGTGCCAGGGGACGCTCCGCGCGACGTGCCAGGGGGACTCGCCACGGGACGCGCCACGGAACGTGCCAGGGAACGTGCCAGGTTGCAATGCTGAGTGTATCGATGTTGATGTACCGTGCCGAGGGCTGTGTTGTGCTGCGCCGTGCTGAATTGCGATGTGCCATGCCGCGATTGTGTTGTACAGCGTTGTGGATCGAGCCCTCCTTTGCATCCGAGTCCTGACCGAGCTGATCTGGATCTCGAGCTCGAGCTGCCTGAACACCAGGGCTAATGGACAGGGGGACATGCCAGGAGGACGCGCCGTGGAACGTCCCAAGGGACTCGCCAGGGGACGTGCCAGGGGACGCACGGCGGGACGTGCCAAGGGGACGCGCTACGGAACGTGTCAGTGGACGTGCCAGGGGACGTGCCAGGGGACGCGCCGCGCGATTGTGACAGGGCCACGTTTCTTAGTAAATTACGCTGCGTTCGGGCTCCCAGAACCACCTGAGCATCCTGGGGCGCCGAGGCCGCTCGAGCTCTGCAAAACCAGCGTTTCGCTCGAGACATCCTCGAAGCGTCTCGCTCGAGACATCCTCAACATCTGGGCACGTGAAAACAAGAATTTCACCTGAGACATCTTCTGAATTCTGGCCCCCAGGAGAGGAACAAAATATAACACAAAACAAGCGTTTCGCTCAAGACATCCTAAAATAATTCTGAAAAGCAAGCGTTTCGCTCGGGACATCCTCAAACGTAATTTCGCCGGCCCTTTTCCCGCTTGGTTATCTACCGCAATTAATTCCTCCGGCCCTCTTCACGTCGATTCCATGGGTAAACCTCTAAAAGAGAACCCTGGGCCGGAGCCCTTTCCGGGAACAATGCAGAATCCACCCGGTAACGGCTGTACAATGGCGCACCTCGCATTAATTGCGCGCGCCGGGCACGTGGCGCACTTGGCGCGGCTGGAGCACGTGGCGCACTTGGCGCTCGTGGAGCACGTGCCGCACTTGCCGCGCCTCGCACGCTTGGGCCTTCAGGGTACATGGTGCACCTGAACCCGTGGCCCACATGGCATGCATGGCGCTCCTCGGCGATGTGCTCGGACTCGGGTCTGATTTCTGTGTTGGGAGGGCGGGTGGGAGTGAGCGAGACGGCTTGCGTTCTTGGGGGGACCTCGACCCCTCCCACTACCCCCTCTCCTGGGCCTGGCAGGGGGGGGCGCGGGTAGGTAGAGCGTCCAAGATGGCCCAAGTTGGTTCCAAGAGGGCCTCAGAAAGACCAAGATGGGCTCCAAGATGTCTCAAGATACCTCCAGACGGTTAAATATAGCTTCCGACACACATCCAAGAGGCCTTAAGACGGCCCCACGATGGTTTCAAGTGCCCTCCGAGCCCTCCAAGGACCCCCCCCCTCCTTAAAGAGGCCAAAATCTGTTTTGCCCTCTCGCCTTTTCGCTTCCGACGGGCTCTTGAGGCCCCGGCCCCGAGACGGCCCAAGAGAGCCCCAAGAGGGGCCCAAATGGGCCCCCAGAGGGCCCCAAGAGCGCCCAAGTGCGCCCCAGGAGCGCCCCAAGAGGGCCCAAAGACGCAATGTTTGAGACTCCGAAGGGGGGATTCTGAATTGAGGACCACCCCCCTTTTGTGAGCCATGGGGGCCAAGAGGCTCCAAGACGCCGGCGAGTGGGGATACGCGAAGCTTTAAACGTATTGTTAGCCGTGGTCGGAGAAAGAGAGGGAGGAACAGCAGCAGCAGCAGCAGTAGGAGTTGTAGCTGCAGTTGTAAATGGAATGGTACTGGTTGCTTGCAGCGTCAGGATTCGTAGTCGTTGTAGCTGTAGTACTAGTAGTACTAGTAGTAGTAGTAGTAGTAGTAGTAGTAGTAGTAGTAGTAGTAGTAGTAGTAGTAGTAGTAGTAGTAGTAGTAGTAGTAGTCGTAGTCGTAGTAGTAGTAGTAGTAGTAGTAGTAGTAGTAGTAGTAGTAGTAGTAGTAGTAGTAGTAGTAGTAGTCGTAGTCGTAGTCGTAGTAGTAGTAGAGTAGTAGTAGGAGTAGGAGGAGTAGGAGTAGGAGTAGGAGTAGGAGTAGGAGTAGTAGTAGTAGTAGCAGTAGAAGTAGTAGTAGTAGTAGTAGTAGTAGTAGTCCTTGGTAGTAGTAGTAGTAGTAGTAGTAGTAGTAGTAGTAGTAGTAGTAGTAGTAGTAGTAGTAGTTGTAGTAGTAGTAGTAGTAGTAGTAGTAGCAGCATTAGTAGTAGCAGTGCTGCATGCACGTCAGACCCGCCCTTGGCTTGCCATCCTGGCCTCGTCTCGCGTTTTCTCGGGCTAGTTGGCCTGGGTGGCGGTACTGGGGTCGCCCCGTGTGCTGCTGTACCGTTGCTGGCGCTTCACTTTGGGCCGTTGGACCAGCTGCCCACAGGACAAGCGCCTGACGCTGCAAGCATGTCAGACCCGCCCTTTCACCCAGAAGAGGTGCGCGCTACATACTGGC
>CAUYUJ010001882.1:75000-82500 GCA_963575745.1 Prorocentrum cordatum | reverse complement strand
GATTTGACCTGGGTCAGTAGGTCCCCGAACCCAGGGGTGCGGGGAGGGGGTCCAGCGCCGGCGGAGAGGCCGTGGGCAGACGGCCTGGCGTTTGTATGCTTGCGCGGGCGAGGCAGAGGAAATTTGGGACGGCAGCGCGGACACTGGCGCGCAAGCTGCCCGCGTTCAGTCAACACGCTAAGGTAAGGGCCAGTTCGGAACTCGTTCCTCATGTGGGTTTCCTTATGGCGGGCGGTCCACGGGGCGCCAGATTGGGCTGAACCCAGGCGGCGGCGAACCACGGCAGCGCGCCAAGCCAGCGCTGTGGCGGCAAGTGGTTCCCAGCGTCCCTCCTCCGCACTCCTTCTCACGTCCCTCTCAGGAGGAGGCATCCCGCCAGCTCTGCCGCTAGCTGTTTTCCATGTTGTCTTGTCTGTTATCTTCGAACAAGAGCTGGATTTTTAATATCATTCGAGTTCGCTGACCTCAGCCATACAGTACCGTCGTTGGACGGCAACCCTCATCCCTCCCTCCACCATGATCGACCCACGAACCCGGAAAGGAATATAGAAATGTAAGGCATGGCAACGCTTCAAAGACACCTGATTGGGCGACGGGCAAATGCAATGCTGAATGTATCGATTTTGATGTACCGTGCCGAGGGCTGTGCTGTGTTGCGCCATGCTGGATTGCGATCTGCAGCGCCGCGGTTGTGCTCTACAGCGTTGTGGATCGAGTCCTCCTTCGCATCCGAGTCCTGACCGAACTGATCTGGATCTTAAGCTCGAGCTGCCTGAGCACATAGTAGCTGCCCCGGAGCTAATTGACAGGGGGACATGCCAGGAGGACGCGCCGCGGAACGTCCCAAGGGACGCGCCAGGCGACGTGCCAGGGGACGTGCCATGGGGACGCACCGCGGGACGTGCCAAAGGGACGCGCTACGGAAAGTGCCAATGGACGTGCCACGGGACGTGCCAGGGGACGCGCCGCGCGACGTGCCAGGGGGAATCGCAACAGGACGCGCCACGGAACGTGCCAGGTTGCAATGTTGAGTGTATCGATCTTGATGTGCCTTGCCGAGGGCTGTGCTGTGCTGCGCCGTGCTGAATTGCGATGTGCCATGCCACGATTGTGCTCTATAGCATTGTGGATCGAGTCCTCCTTCGCACCCGAGTCCTGACCGAAGTGATCTGGATCTTAAGCTCGAGCTACCAGGGCACATAGTAGCTGCCCCGGAGCTAATTGACAGGGGGACGCGCCGCGGAACGTCCCAAGGGACGCGCCAGGCGACGCGCCAGGGGACGTGCCATGGGGACGCACCGCGGGACGTGCCGAGGGGCCACGCTACGGAACGATAAAGCACGTGGTCTTTGCTCGGGACATCCATATTAGATACACCCCTGAATAGCCTGGACAGGTAAACATGATCGACCCACGAACCGGGAAAGGCATATAGAAATGTAACGCATAGCAGCATTTTCAAAGACACCTGATTAATGTACCCGCAAATGCAATGCTGAGTGTATCGATCTTGATGTGCCTTGCCGAGGGCTGTGCTGTGCTGCGCCGTGCTGAATTGCGATGTGCCATGCCGCGAATGTGCTCTATAGCGTTGTGGATCGAGTCCTCCTTTGCATCCGAGTCCTGACCGAAGTGATCTGGATCTTAAGCTCGAGATGCATGAACACATAGTAGCTGCCCCGGAGCTAATTGACAGGGGGGCATGCCAGGAGGACGCGCCGAGGAACGTCCCAAAGGACGCGCCAAGCGACGTGCCAGGGGACGCGCCATGGGGTCGCATCGCGGGGCGTGCCAAGGGGACGCGCTACGGAACGCGCCCATGGATGTGCCACGGGATGTGCCAGGGGACGCGCCACGCGACGTGCCAGGGGGACTCGCCAAGGGACGCCCCACGGAACGTGCCAACATGATCGACCCACGAACCCGGAAAGGAATATAGAAATGTAAGGCATGGCAACGTTTCAAAGACACCTGATTGGGCGACGGGCAAATGCAATGCTGAATGTATCGATTTTGATGTACCGTGCCGAGGGCTGTGCTGTGCTGCGCCGTGCTGATGCTGAACTGCGATGTGTCATTCCGCGAATGTGCTCTATAGCATTGTGGATCGAGTCCTCCTTTGCACCCGAGTCCTGACCGAACTGATCTGGATCTTAAGCTCGAGCTGCCTCAGCACATAGTAGCTGCCCCAGAGCTACTGGACAGGGGAACATGCCAGGAGGACGCGCCACGGAACGCCCAAGGGACGCGCCAGGCGATGTGCCAGGGGACGTGCCACGAAGACGCACCGCGGGACGTGCCGAGGGGACGCGCTACGGAAAGTGCCAATGGACGTGCCAATGGACGTGCCAGGAGACGCGCCGCGCGACGTGCCAGGGGGACTCGCCACAGGACGCACTACGGAACGTGCCAGGTTGCAATGCTGAGTGTATCGATCTTGATGTACCGTGCCGAGGCCTGTGCTGTGCTGCGCTGTGCTGAACTACGATGTCCCATGTCGCGATTGTGCTCTATAGCGTTGTGGATCGAGTCCTTCTTTGCACCCGAGTCCTGACCGAACTGATCTGGATCTTAAGCTCGAGCTGCCTCAGCACATAGTAGCTGCCCCAGAGCTAGTGGACAGGGGGACATGCCAGGAGGACGCGCCGCGGAACGTCCCAAGGGACGCGCCAGGCGACGTGCCAGGGGACGTGCCACGGGGACGCACCGCGGGACGTGCCGAGGGGACGCGCTACGGAACGTGCCAATGGACGTGCCAATGGAATGGACGTGCCAGGGGGACTCGCCACGGGACGCTCCGCGGAACGTGCCTGGCAACATGCCAGGCTGCAATGCTAAGGGTATCGATGCTGTTGTACCGTGCCGAGGGCTGTGCTGTGCCTGGGCGACCTGGACACGTGAAAACACGCGTTTCGCTCAAGACGTTCTCAGCACATCCTCATGCTAGACATCCGCCTGGGCAACCTGGACACGTGCAAACAAGCGTCTCGATCGAGATTTTCTCGACACATCCTCATGCTAGACATCCGCCTGGGCGACCTGGACACGTGAAAACAAGCCTCTGGTTCGAGACACCCTCAACAAATCCTCATGCTAGACATCTGTCTGGGCAACCTGGAGGCGTGAAACCAAGCGTCTCGCTCGAGACATCCTCAAGACCTGGGCACGTGAAAACAATCATTTCACTTGAGAGATCCTTTGAATTCAGGTCCCCAGGAGAGGACAATCTATAACACAAAGCAAGCATTTCGCTCGAGAAATCCTCAACAAATTCTTAGAAACAAGCGTTTCGCTAGGGACATCCTCAAATTTTGATTCGCCGGCTCACCTCGACTTCGATATTTATCGCAAAACAAATTCGCCGGTCCACCTCAAGTCAAACCCGGGAGTAAACCATCTGAAAGAGAACCTTGGGCTTATGCCCTTTCCGGGAACAAGCGTATCGCTCGGGACTTCTTCAAACATAAAACCATCTATAACACACACACACAAAACAAGCGTTTCGTTCGAGACAACCTCAACCAATTATGAGAAGCGTTTCGCACTGGACATCCTCAAAAACATGATCGACCCCTGAACCCGGAAAGGAATATAGAAATGTAAGGCATGGCAACGTTTCAGAGACACCTGATTGGGCGACGGGCAAATGCAATGCTGAATGTATCGATTTTGATGTACCGTGCCGAGGGCTGTGCTGTGCTGCGCTGTGCTGAACTGCGATGTGCCATGCCGCGATTGTGCTCTATAGCGTTGTGGGTCGAGTCCTCCTTTGCATCCGAGATCTGACCGAACTGATCTGGATCTTCAGCTCGAGCTGCCTCAGCACATAGTAGCTGGCCAAGAGCTAATTGACATGGGAACATGCCAGGAGGACGCGCCGCGGAATGTCCCAAGGGACGCGCTAGGCGACGTGCCAAGGGACGTGCCACGGGGACGCACCGCGGGACGTGCCGAGGGGACGCACTACGGAACGTGCCAATGGAGGTGCCAGTGGACGTGCCAGGAGACGCGCCGCGCGACGTGCCAGGGGGACTCGCCACGGGACGCGCCGCGGAACGTGCCAGGTTGCAATGCTGAATGTATCGATTTGATGTACCGTGCCGAGTCCTTCTTTGTATCCGAGTCCTGACCGATCTGATCCGGATCTTCAGCTCCGAGCTGCCTCAGCACATAGTAGCTGCCCCAGAACTAATGGACAGGGGGACATGCCAGGAGAACGCGCCGCGGAACGTCCCAAGGGACGCGCCAGGCGATGTGCCAGGGGACGTGCCATGGGGACGCACCGCGGGACGTGCCGAGGGGACGCGCTACGGAACGTGCCAATGGACGTGCCGCGGGACGTGCCGTGCCGCGGGACGTGCCAGGGGACGCGCCGCGCGACGTGCCAGGTGGATTCGCCACGGAACGCGCCAAGGAACGTGCCAAGATGCAATGTTGAGTGTATCGATTTTGATGTACCGTGCCGACGGCTGTGTTGTGCTGGGCCGTGCTGAATTACGATGTGCCATGCCACGATCGTGCTCTAGATAGCGTTGTGGATCGAGTCCTCCTTTGCATCCGAGTCCTGACCGAACTGATCTGGATCTTAAGCTCGAGCTGTCTCAGCACATAGTAGCTGCCCCAGAACTAATCGACAGAGGGGACATGCCAGGAGGACGCGCCGCGGAACGTCCCAAGGGACGCGCCAGGCGACGTGCCAGGGGACGTGCCATGGGCACGCACCGCGGGACGTGCCAAGGGGACGCGCTACGGAACGTGCCAATGGACGTGCACCGCGCGACGTGCCAGGCGGACTCGCCACGGGACGCTCCGCGGAACGTGCCAGGCAACGTGCCAGGCTGCAATTCTAAGGGTATCGATATCGATGTACCGTGCCGAGGGCTGTGCTGTGCCTGGGCGACCTGGACACGTGAAAACACGCGTTTCGCTCAAGACGTTCTCAGCACATCCTCATGCTAGACATCCGCCTGGGCAACCTGGACACGTGCAAACAAGCGTCTCGATCGAGACTTTCTCGACACATCCTCATGCTAGACATCCGCCTGGGCGACCTGGACACGTGAAAACAAGCCTCTGGTTCGAGACACCCTCAACAAATCCTCATGCTAGACATCTGTCTGGGCAACCTGGAGGTGTGAAACCAAGCGTCTCGCTCGAGACATCCTCAAGACCTGGGCACGTGAAAACAAGCATTTCACTTGAGAGATCCTCTGAATTCAGGTCCCCAGGAGAGGACAATCTATAACACAAAGCAAGCGTTTCGCTCGAGAAATCCTCAACAATTTCTGAAAAAAACAAAGCAAGCGTTTCGCTAGGGACATCCTCAAATTTTGATTCGCCGGCTCACCTCGACTTCGATATCTATCAGGGAATAATTCCGCCGGCCCGCCGGCGAACAGCTAAAAGTGAATCCTGGGCCTACGCCCTTTCCGGGAATAATTCCGCCGGCCTTCTTCCCGCCTCGTTATTCATCGCAACATAATTCCCGTCGTGTCCGGGAGGAAACACCTAAAAGAGAACCCTGTGCAGGAAAAAAAGTCGTGTGCAGGAAAAAAGTCGTGGGGAGTTTCTGCTGGCTCTCAGCGAAGTAAGTGGAGGGCCTCAGCCCTTTCCGCGAAAAAGCCGTGTGCAGGAAAGGGCCTGCCGTGGGGAGCTTCTGTTGGCTCTCAGCGCCTAGACTGCTTTTGGCTGCGACTCGTATTATTTCGATTACTACTACTACTACTACTACTACTACTACTACTACTACTACTACTACTACTACTACTACTACTACTACTACTACTACTACGACTACTACGACTACTACTACTACACTACTACTACTACTACTACTACTACTACTACTACTACTACTACTACTACTACTACTACTACTACTACTACTACTACTACTACTACTACTACTACTACTACTACTACTACTACTACTACTACTATTACTAGTACTACTACTACTACTACTACTACTACTACTACTACTACTACTTCTACTACTACTACTACTACTACTACTACTACTACTACTACTACTACTACTACTACTACTACTACTACTACTACTACTACTACTACTACTACTACTACTAACTACTACTACTACTACTACTACTACTACTACTACTACTACTACTATTACTATCACTAGTACGATTACGACTACGACTACTACTACGACTATTACTACTACGACTACTACTACTTATACTACGACTACTACCATGTCTACTACTACCACTACTATTATTACTACTACTATTACTACTACTACTACTACTACTACTACTATTATTACTACTGCTACGACTACTACTACTACTACTACTACTACCTGTTACCACCACCACTACTACTACTGCTACTACCACTACTACTACTACTACTACTACTACTACTACTACTACTACTACTACCACTACCACTACTCCCATTAATACGACTTTTACTGTCACTACTATCATTACTATTACTACTACTACCACTACCACTCCTACTACTACTACTACTACTACTACTACTACTACTACTACTCTTAGTACTGCTACTACTTCTACTACTACTACGAGTACGGCTACGATAAGAACAATATTTGTACGACCACGATTATTCTCACTACTACGATTGATACGACTACTATTACTACCATTACCACCACTACTGCCACTACTACTACTACTACTACTACTACTACGACGAAGACGACTACTACTACTACTAGTACTACAACTATTACTTCTATTAGTTCCAGTACTACTACTACTACTACTACTACTACTACTGCTCCTTCTACTACTACTACTACTATCACGACGATTACTA
Organism: Prorocentrum cordatum; assembly: GCA_963575745.1. Taxonomy (NCBI): domain Eukaryota; class Dinophyceae; order Prorocentrales; family Prorocentraceae; genus Prorocentrum; species Prorocentrum cordatum. The sequence continues at coordinate 75,681 of CAUYUJ010001882.1, read as the reverse complement.
CTACGACTACTACTACGACGACGGTTACTACTACTACTACGGCTACTACTACTACTACTACAACTGCTACCTTTTATTAGTTCTAGTACGTGTACTACCACTACTACTACTACTACTACTACCTCTTCTTCTTCTTGTACGATTACTACTACTACTACTTTTATTACTACTACCACTACGATTTCTACTACTACTACTACTACTACTACTACTATTACTACTACTACTACTACTACTACTACTACGACTACTACTACTACTATTACGGCTACTTCCACTACTACTACTACTACTACTATTACTACTACTACTACTACTACGACTACTACTGCTAGTACTAGTATTATTACCACTACTACGACTATTACCACTGCTACTAGTACTACGACTTCTATTGTTACTACTATCATTATTATTATTACTACTACTACTACTACCACCACTACCACTACTACTACTACTACTACTACTACGACTACTGCTACTACTACTACCTAGTACTACAACTACTACTAGTACTATTACTACTAGTACTGCTAATACTACTACTACTACGACTACTACGAGTACGGCTACGATAAGGAAGGCTAGTACTACGACCACGTTTGTTATTAGTACTACAATTGATACGGCTATTATTAATACCATTACCACCACTACTACTACTACTACTACTACTAC
>CAUYUJ010001882.1:55000-72500 GCA_963575745.1 Prorocentrum cordatum | reverse complement strand
TGCCATTCGGTTTGCCGCTGCGCGACGCGGCACTCACCCCACCACGGTCCAGTCGACGATGCGTGCACTGGCAAGGCCTGGTGCGTGCGTCCGGACCTCCCCTATCCTGCCTTGGGAGTCACGCTGGCAGTGCCTGGCGTTGACGAGCACCCTCCGCCCAGCGTCGGTGGAGACGACTGGCTGTTTGTGGCGGGCAGCGCAACTTGCTCAGCAGGGACACTGATGCCAGATGCACTGGCAGCGCCTGGTGCCGTGTTGGCCTGCACTGGCAGCGCCCACGTGAAGACCATGCCTTTGTCAGGCTGGCGCGGGTCCCTGGGGCGCCATGCGAATTCCAGGTGGCTCTGAACGAACGCCTGAAAGCCACCGGGCGGCAGGAGTTTGTTGAACTCGGCGTGCACGCGCTCGTCGTGCGGCTCTCGGCCCGTCCACTTATGCGAAATCCAAGACGGGTCGAACTCACCGTAGTGCGTCCAGAGACACTGGCTGACCAGCTCAGCCAGGCGCGCGCCCGCCTCTGGTGCACCAGCTTCCGCACCGGCACCCCGCAGCCGCGCCGGCATTTATTTGTCCTCTGACGACTAAGTGGCCCAAGAACGGCACCCCCCGGCCCATGATACCAAATGAAAGTGGCCGCCATCCTCAGAGGAGGGAGGAGAGGAGGAGGGAGGCGACGAATGGCAATCGAGCCTCCGTCCTAGCAAAAAGGCGACGAGCTGACCGACTTGCGTCGCATGGCCTGAGCCCTTGAGCCGAACTAAAGATCTAAAGAAGTCGGTTAGAGTTAAAAGAATAAGGATACGAGGAGGAGAAGCAAGAGAAGGTGTCCCATGATGAGCAACCATGATGGTGCCCCATGATGAGCAGCCATGATGAGCAACCATGATGAGCAACCTGCGGGACAATGATGAGCAACCGTGATGAACAACCTTGATGGGCAACCATCATGGGCAACCGGCGGGACAATGATGATTTCACTATCGATATCACGATCGATCTCTCTATCGATCCAACATTCGGACTCACATTCGGTCTCACAATCGATGTCACTATCGGTCTCACCATCGATCTCACCATCGATCCCAGTATCAGACTATGGATAGCACAATATATCTCACTATCGATCTCACTATCGATCTCACATTTGGTCTCACAATCGATCTCAATCGATATCACAATCGATGTCACAATCGATCTCACAGTCGGTATCACTATCGATCTCACTATTGATGTCACTATCGATCTCACTACCGATCTCACGATCGATCTTAGTATCGATCTCACGACAGGCCACCGACGGGACAACGCGGGCTCGATCTTACAATCGATCTCATAATCGGTCCCACCATCGATCTCACAATCGATCTAACTATCGATCTCACAATCGATCTCACAACCGAACTCACTATCGATCCCACGATCGATTTCACATCCGGTCTCACTATCGATTTCACTTCCGGTGTCATGATCAATTTCACGATCGATCTCACTTTCGATCTCACGACAGGACAACGGCGGGCGACCGACGGGACAATGCGGACTACCGTTTGACACGCGCCGGCGGGGGAAACATTTATATTGGCGAACCACTAGCGACAGACAGGACAACGGCGGGCAACCGACGGGACAATGCGGGCCACCGTTTGACACGCGCCGGCGGGGGAAACATTTCTGTTGGCGAACCATTAGCGACAGACAGGACAACGGCGGGCAACCAACTGGACAATGCGGGCCACCGTTTGACACGCGCCGGCGGGGGAAGCATTTATGTTGGTGAACCACTATCGACTGACAGGACAACGGCGGGAAACCGACGGGACAATGCGGGCCACCGCTTGTCACGCGCCGGCTGGGGAAACTTTTATGTTTGCGAACCACTAGCGACAGACAGGACAACGGCGAGCAACCGACGGGACAATGCGGGCCACCGTTTGACACGCGCCGGGGGGGGAAACATTTATGTTGGCGAGCCACTAGCGACAGCAGGATGAATTCTTCTCGCCCGCGCACGCAGCTTCGCCTCGCCCGCACGCACGACACGAACACGAAACCAAAACCGATTTCCCGGTGGGGGGCTCTCCGTTCCACTTCGATCTCACCCCCCAACCTCCGATTTCGAATGAAATTACGATTGCTATTACCAGTTCTACTGCTACTGACACGACCCCTACTACGACTACGATTATTACTACCAGTACGCTGCTGATTATAGTGGCGACGACTATTATAGGTATTATTAATACTACGACTACTTCATCTACACCTACCACTGCTACGACTTTTTCTAAGACGACTACGACTACGACTACTACTGCGGCGACGACTACTCATACGGTTCACGTTGCTACAACCACTACACCTACTACGACTACTACTACTACTTTTACTACCACAACGGTTACGATTACAAATATTATGTTCACTCGTAATGTTATTCGTACCACTACTACTTCCACTACGACGACTCGGATGTCTATTGCGACGATCCGTACTACTACTACAATTATGACTACCAGCACTACCTCCTACTGGTACTACACGAATATTGGTACAACTACTACTACTATTACTGTTACTACTACCACTACTAATGCACTACTACTACTAGTAGTACGACTACTACTACTATCACTACTACTACTATTTTTACTACTATTGCTGGTACTCTGTTGTTGCTACTACGATTACGACGACAATTACTGCTACTACTACGACTACGTATAGTAATTATATTTTTGCTACTACTACTACTACCACTACTACTACTACTAATACTACTACTACTACTACTACTACTACTACTACTACTACGACTACTATTACTACTACTACTACTACTACTACTACTACTGCTACTACTACTACTACTACTACTACCACTACTACTATTACTACTATTATTACTACTACTACTACTACTACCACCACTACTACTACTACTACTACTACTACTACTACTACTACGGTTGCTACCACTACCACTACTAGTATCACTACTAACTGTTCTGCGATTGCTACTACTAGTACTACTAATGCTACTTGTTATACCACTGATACGACTAGTATCATTACGACTACTTTCTAGTACTACTAGTATTACTATTGCTACTACTGCTGCTGCTACTATTACTACTACTACAACTATTACTACTACTGCCACGTTGACTAGTTATACCCATTCCAACAACGATTGCCAATACTAATCGCAGTCCGTAGACAGCGTACTGCTACTATCGCTATGACTACGACACCTACTGATATGAAGATTGCTGCCGCTACGACGATTACGATTTCAATTATCTTTTCTTGTTTTGCTGATCTCCACCTTTGCCACTCCTTCGGTCACAGGCGCTCATTGTGCCAATACTAATACCAAAGCGACTGCTGATACCAGTACGGGTGCGACTCCTAGTGTTGATGTGATGATTCGTACGAATACGGCTACTACCAATATGAATGCTATCAATACCACTCTCATGGATATTTGAAGTAATTCCAGGAATGCGACTTCTGCAAAAAAATACGAACACTGATGCACATCGTGATCAGATGGCGACACATTGTAGCATTCATTGTGTTACTATTTCGGAAGCAACAGCGGTCCTAATAGTGACGCGACTACTACCAATACGTGACTGCCACTAACAGTAAGGAGGTGATCACAGTCCGCTACGTAACGCGGTGTTCCACCCAGATACTGCTAAACGAACTGTGCGTTCGGAATATCGGCGCCCCCCGTTTGGAGTGGGCGAAGCAATTGTGCCCACTTTTTCGAGTTCGCTGGAATGCTGATGCACGCCGCGCCGACGCGCCGTAGGGCGTATGGCACATCTTCTACCTTCAACCTTCAACAGTCTCAAGGATGGAAACGGCTCCTTTTTAAGATGTGGTCTTCGCCCCATCGCCGCGCACATCCATGCGACTCAAACCTTCACAACCTCATGCAGGCTCCGTGCTTTTATGCAAATCCATCCGACCCAACCCTCACCATCCCAGGCAAAAGTGCGATTCTGCTCACATCCATACGACCCACCCTTCACCATTTGATGTAAAAACCTACGGTTCGGCGTACATCCACACGAGCCAACCTCTACTTTTCAATCCCACAAATATTCGGTCACATCCATCCGAACAGCCCTCATCACCCTATATCAAATATGGCATCCGGTGTACATTGATACGACCAGGGTCTCATCAGCATATGTACAGGTGCTTATGTGTGCACAGCCATCCGACCTAACCCTCACCATACGCCATGCGATGCACAAAAAACAAGTCGGTGCACATCCATGAGACCCAACCCTCACCATCTTATGTAAAAGCGGTATTCGTTTCGCATGTGCTGATCTCCAACATCGGCCCGCCCCCTGGCCCCGAAGAAGCCCCTGGGCACAAAAGGCAGAACAAAACAATGCATCGGTAGCAAGAACGTAATACATCGATGCGTTTCGGGCACACCTCGCGGACACCGATGTTGGACCCAAGCGTTCCCAAGGCTGGCCCAGGCGCCCCGAGCGCTCCAAGACGCTCCCGGGCGCTCCTGGACGCTAAAGTCCATCCCCAAGCGTTCCCAGGCTCACGGTCGCCACCAGCAGCAACAGCATCCACATTTTCGTCGTCGTCGTCCCCGTCGCCGCAGGCGGCTTCAGGGAGCAGATGAATTCAGATCGCGTTGACGCGTGGACCACAAGCAATGATCACAATGGTGCTCTCGATATGCTTGCGCCGCACACCAGCATTTACACAACGAAAGAAAAGATCGACGGCGGGCCGTTGTCAGCACGGGGCTCTCGCCCTGGCGCCGTGCATAATCGGCGTCCAAATCGTCCTTAGCTGCGCGAGTGGATGGCGAGTCCTGTCCAAGACGGCGGGGGCATTGGGCAAGGAGCCCTCAGAGAAGTAATCCAGGGTCTGGAAGCCGATGGAACTCCAATCGTGGATCGGCGATGGATCCCACCGCCGTCTGTATCAGATCAATAATCCTCCAGGGCCTGTGGCCTTTTGGGCACATTCCTTAACGAACGGCCCCACTATCTCGGGGTCTCCTTCTGACCTCGCGCGCATTCGAATACAACTTTCACCAGTTACCCTCACTTGGCCCTTCCTCGGCCTCTACGACCCGGCGCCCCATAGTGTGCAGCTGAAAATACGGATTGAGGGCGGCTCCTTTTTCGAAGCGGGGCTCTTGCGTGAGACTTCCGCTAAGCATACGTCCACAATTTTGACATCCTGCAACGCTGAGACAAATATGGGCCATGTTGTTTTTTCCAAGTGAAGCTCGCCTTGTGCCTGCTTGGAGGACTCTCGCGTGGGACTTCCGTGGGGCATACGCCCACGAATTCGGCAGCCTGCCACGAACAGACGGATGGAGGGCAGGTGTTTACCAGATGGGGCTACTTTGGGCGTCTTTCAAGTTGAGGGAGGATCTTTTGCAACAGGCGCCCTCGCTTGAGTGGCGGACCGAACGGCCGCTCGTCATTGAAAGGGGGCGCCCGCAGTAGAAATGATTCTCTATATGAGTTCATGAGGAGGGGACTTGAGACGGGACGGCGTACTGCAGCATCGTTTGATGCATGTTGAGTTTATTGTGGTTCTTCTCCTCCTCCTCCTCCTCCTCCTGTTCCTCCTCCTCCCCCGCCTCTTCCTCTCGTTCTTGCTCCCAGGGAAGCAAGAGTCCTCCTCCACCTCCACCTCCTCCTTCCCGCAGCGCTCCACAGCGATCCCTGCCGCCGCGCCGCTCGAGGGGTGGCCGCGCGCGGCAGCCGGTCGGGCGCGGCGGCGTCGGGCCCACGCCGGCGTCCGACCTTTTTCCTAGAGGAGGGGAGGATCCTCCCCTCCTCGTTTGATTCGCTGTGCGTCCAGGAGGGGAGGATCCTCCCCTCCTCCTAGGAGGGGAGGATCCTCCCCTCCTAGAGAGATCCTCCCCTCCCCTCCTCGTTCGGCGTTGCGTCGCACAGGTGTGAGTATCCATTCACGGGAACCTAGGCTGGGCCTGAGGGCTCAAAATTCCGAATCTAGGGGCCGGCCAATGAAAGATAAGGATTTCGAGTTCCTCGAGGAGGAGGGAGTCAACCGGACCAGACTACTCACTTCAGGCCGAAGGAGGCGAGGAAGGGGGGGGGGAGGTGAGCGGCGGGGCCATTTAAGCGATCATGATGTTTGCGCCGACTGTGCATGTTGTCGGTAAGGCGGATGCTGCAGACGTGGCATCTTGCCATGGCGTAGTACGTGTAGCACGTGGAGCGAGGACTCTTTGAGGCAGCTTTGAAGTGCATCGGCGAGCCTATTGCACGGCGGCGTCCACGTCAAGTTCAAGGCCGCGTGGTGGTAGTATCGTCGCCCCTGCTAGTCGAGGTAGCTGATCCAGCCTGGTGGCAAGGAGTCTGGTTGACGTACATCGTCTTCAGGTAGCGGGGGCGACCAGTGAGTCTGCCGCATGAGTCCGTGGTAGTAGTACGTATTGCCAGACGTGTCTTTCGCACTTGCCTATCCGTCTGGGAGCTGGCGATCCTAGTCGTCACGGCGCGCGGCTGGTGGCCCTTGTAGAGTTCGTCTGGGAGCTGGCGATCCTAATCGTCACGGCGCGCAGCTGGTGGCCCTTGTAGAGTTCGTCGCTCAGCTGGTTGCTTTGGTAGCTGATCTGGTGGCCCTAGCACCTCAGCTCGCGGGCCCCGCAGTTCAGCAGGTGCTCGTAGTAGTTCAGCTGCTGGTCCTTGTAGCCCTGCGTGTTGTTCTCTTAGCTCGCCTCGTGGCCCTCGCAGCTCAGCTGGTCGCCTTCGTAGCTCTACCGGTGGATCTCGTCGCCTAGCTTGTGGCCCTCGTAGCTCCGCTGGTGGTTCTCGTAGCTCTGTGGCCGTCGTATCGCAGCTTGTGGCCCTCGTAGAACAGCTGGTGGCTCTGGTAGCTCTGCTGGTGGGGCCTGGAGCTCTGCCTGTGGCCGTCATAGATCAGCGTGTGGCCCTCGTATCTCCACTGGAGGCTCTCGTAGCTCAGGTGGTGGCCCTCGGGGATCTGCTTTCTGCCCTAGGAGCACAGGTTATGGCCCTCGTAGAACCGCAGGTGGTCGTCGTAGTTTAGCAGGTGGCCCTCATAGCTCATCTCGTGGTCTCGTAGCTCTGCTTGTGCCCCTCGCAGTTCTGCTTGCAACCCTCCTCTGAGCTCATTTCGTTGCCCCATAGTTCAGCAGGATGCCCCCGTAACTCTGGCAGTGGGTCCCCTAGCTCACCAGGTGTCCCTGATAGTTCAGCTGGTCGCTCTTGTAGCCGCCGTAACTCAGCTGATTGCCCTCGTCGCTCAGCTGGTGGACCCAGTGGCTCGACCCGTGGCCCTCGTAGCTCCAATGGTGGTTCTCGTTGCTCTGCAGGTTGCCCTGGTAGCTGTGCGAGTGGTTATAGTAGGTCTGCTTGCGGCCCTTGCAGCTCAGCTTGCGGCTCCCGCAGCACAGCTGCTTGCTCTTGCAGTTCCTGCAGTGGCCCTTGTAGCCCTGGGATGTGGCTCTCGGAGCTGTGCGTGCTGCCGTGTGGCCCTCGAAGCTCCGCAGAAGGCCCTCGTGGCTCAGGCAGTGGCCCGCAGAGCTCTGCTTGCTGCCGAGGCTCAGATGGTGGCCCTCGTACATCAAGGCGTGGTCCAGCAGATCCGCACGTGGTCCTCGTAGCTCAGCTGGTGGGTCTGGCATCTCTGCCGGTACCCGTGCCGGTGGCTCCCGAAGGTCTTCCTGTGGCCTTGGCAGCTCAGGCAACGGCACTCGCAGCCCGGCTGGTGGCACTCGGAGCTCAGCTGATGGCCTTCGTTGCCCTGCTGGTACCTCTCACACCTCTGTCGGTGGCCCTCGTAGCTCAGCACGCGGCCTTCGCAGCTCAGCCTCGCAAGTAACCTCCGCCGCAAGGCTTGGCGCCGGGATGATCGCGGGCAGGTGGAGATTGCCGTGCGGCTTCGTATGGTGGTCGTATTTGTGGTCGTAGACCTCGTGCTGGTGGTCGTGCCAGAAGTTTCGGTATCGTACTTGCTGTATCCGCTGTTGTACTTGCTGTCGTACTTGTCGTCGCACTCCTGAAGAGTAGCGGCGGTAACGATCATGATGTCTTTGGGATTTGGCTGAAGTCCATGTCTCGCGTGGTATCCCATACGCTTAAGAGAAGATTCCACTCTGATTCTCGACACTGCTGCCAGTACGTCTCCAAAGTGGGGATCCTCGTAATGATACGCGCCGGTCGTTGAAAGTAGGTATTTCTGGATTCCCAGATCCGGACATACTTCAAGCGCCTTCCCACTTCAATAATCGATGTGATTATGCTGTGTGCTGTTATTCTCTGGGAGGGCCTGAACCCAATCTACCTTATCCGCCTTCCTGCTTCCTGTTTGTACCTGCGTCTTACGACCGACGGATGTTGATGATCCACATGTAGGTCTTGATGACCCGCCCGTAGACCGCGATTCTCCGCACGTGGATCTTGATGCTCATTCCGAGAGCCGTGTGGCTAGTGGCGCCCGTCGGCCGCGGCACGGCCAGCTGGCTGAAGCCGTCTCCCCCCCTTGCACGGGGGGGTACGAATTTCCAGCTAACGGCCTTCCTCCTCCTCCCTCTCCTCCTCCCCTTCCTCCTCTCCCTCCTCCTCCTCCTCCTCCTCCTCCTCCTCCTCTTCCTCCTCCTCCTCCTCCTCCTCCTCCTCCTCCTCCTCCTCCTCCTCCTCCTCTCCCTGCTTTTACTCCTGAGCGACCCCGGCACCCGTCCCGCTTTAGGACGAGTGGCCGACGGGTCCAGGCGTGTAAGGAGTTCAGACCCAGGGTACACGTTAGCATGATTTGCTTATATTCTTAATCCGCATCCTCTTCCTCCCCCTGCCTGAGGGTTGCGCGGGCGACTGCGCGGCTTAGCGCATCGTCTTCTGGTGAACCCGCAGCCCCCTCAGGACGCGGGATCCTCCTCCTCCCTCCTCCTATCCACCTTTCCCTGCTCCTTTATCTTCCCCTCTCCACCTGCCCCTCATCCTCCCCCTCGACAGTTACACATTCTGAATAGTGGTCCCCTCTCTCCCCCGACAAGTCCGGAAGACCTCCGGTCCTCTCCGCGTGCTGCTCTTTTACAAACAGGATTTCACGCATTTGTTTCGTATGGTTTTTACCGTCCGATCGATGTCGGTGTTAGAAGAAAAACAGTGTTCCTGCTGCAGCGTGGGTCTCATTTCCGGATCGGCGCTTTGCTCCCATCGTTCAGACCAGCGCTCTCGCCCCAGCGCAGGCCACTTTTCTGGATCCGAGTCCTTTCTCCTCGTTGTCGCCCCCCTCATTTCCCCTCCTCTGCCTTCCCCTGGTCCTGCTGCTCATCCCGCCCCTTCCGCTCCAGTTCCTGCTGCTGCTGCTGCTGCTGCTGCTGGTGTCGTTCGTCCTCGTGCTCATCCTTCATCCTCCTTGTCCTTGTCCTCCTGCTCATCCTCCTGTCCACCCGCCACCTGCTGCTATGTGCGCAGTTCTCCTTCTTCGATTGCGCACAAAACGATGTGTTTTTTTCTGCTGGAGTTCCAGGTCAGCTATGACACGCGTCCGCAGACGGAGATCAATCCGCGCAATGGGAAGGGATATGAGGGGAGGATAGGGTATCGGATACGGCGCGAGTGCACCTAGCTTTGCACCACCCCTCTCCACCTCCTCCAGCTCCTCCTGCTGCCGCATGTTGCGCTGGATACCAAAGTCGAACTGTCGATCAGTAGCCCGGTCATGCACAAAGGGGTGAATCATGAAACGTCATTCCTCCCTCTTCAGGCAGCGTGCACCGAGAAGGTTTCACATCAAGAGGATATCCAAATCAGAAGTACTGTCTCAAGTAATGGCAGCTTGTGATGCCGCAATGACGCCCCCCCTCCTCCGACGGCTGGTGAATAGACCCCGCGGGGGCCGAAACTACATTTGAATCACGCGCGCCAGGGGGCGGCGTGCGACCGCGCAATTGCTGAGCACAAACAGTACAAACGACGCGCCGCTTCCGAGCGGGAGCGAACCTGCACAGTGCAGCGCAGTGCACGTGTGAGCGCTGCGCATGCGAATCGGTGCCCTGCCTCCAGGCCGAGTGGTAATGTTTGTGAGCCCTGCAGTGCGCGCTGCCCGCTGCAATCGTCAGGCGATCGCAAACATTGATCAAGAGGGCGTGGATCAGCGGCGGGCCCCGTTTCCATGGTAAATCGCACACTTCCGCCGCCGAACGAGGCGGCACCGGCCGCATTTTGGGGAAGGCACCTCCCCCGATCTGTGTAATTCAAGGAAGGAAAGACCACCTGACCGGACAGTTGGCTTTTACTACACGTCCCTGGGCGTTGAGTAAACAGCCTTGCCCTCTTTGATTCCTTCTTCAGGTGCGTTTGCTAAACGGCTTCGCGCGTCGTGGTGGTTATTATCGGGGTGGATGTTCTGCCCTCTAGCATTTGGCGACCGCGCGCCAAATCCACGGACCGCTGATCCATTTTTGCGCGCCCCCGCTGAAGCGGCGCCGCTCGCGTCACGGCTGTTGCCATCCGGCCGGCGGCCAGGTGCCGGCTCAGAGCACTGGCGCCGCCGTGCTGCGGTTCTGTCTGGCCAGCGCCCCACCGCGGCTCGGCCCCGAGCTGGAAAATGATGGCTTCAATCGCGCAGCTGGCGTACGTGTCTTGATCGCACAGAGGCATAAGGCGTGTCAGCAGAGACTTCTTTCGAAGAAGAAAGAACTGCACAAACATGCACTTGGGGCGCTCCGCGCAGACTTCTTGGATCCGCGCCGGGCCGTGGCGCCCCTGGCGCGCTCCGCGCGCCAAGGGAGGGGGGTCCAGCGCAGATCCAAGAGATCCGCGCGGAGCGCCAAAAGTTTATGTTGATGCCGTTGTTTCTTCCTCTATTCCTGGCTATCCCACACGCAGAGGCATCCGTAGGGCGCGGCTCGCCACGCCACTGTGAGCCGAGGTCCCGACTGGACAGCTGACCGTCGCCAGCACCACGTCGACACTGAACAGGACCGGCAGCGGCGGAATACGGGGACAGGAGCAGCAGCGGCGCGCGAAAGAGCTTTCAGATACAAAAGTTCTGGGTGGACGACAAGACAGTACCGAAACGGGACGATCGACCAGCACAGAATACGGCAGCTGGCACAGAACGTATGCACGGGAAAATGTTGGCATACAAGTCCACACGCCGAGCAATGTTTGATCGAGCACTGCCAGGAGAGGGTATCATGGAAGCCAGCCCGCTGCGGCGCGTCATCCTCATCCCCAGCACCTGGGGTCCAGCAGCCGCCTGCCGTTCCTCTTCTCGGCCACCCGTAGGAGTGACCCTTCGCCAGAGTGACCTGTGGCGCGCGGCTTTCGGAGAGAGGGGTGGGGCGGGGCGGGCAAAACTCAAGCTCGTAGGCCGTTGCTTTCGCACAGAACTCAACGTTCAGCAAGCCTTGCATCAAAGTTCACTCTTGCCTAGGGTCACTCTTGGGTGCGGTCGATCCTCCTCCTCCTCCCCCTGCTCCACTAGCAGGTCCGCAACGCCGGCCCTCACCTTTAGCAGGTCATCCTCTAGCTGGTCCAGCCTGGCGAGAGGGAGGTCAGTGTGCTTCGTTGCTGACGCGGTGCAGGCATGGGCAGAGCGAGGAGAGCAGCCTTCTTCCTCTTGTGTTTATGTTGGCCAGACTCTGATCGACGACTAACAACATTTCTGTATAAAAGAGAGCCCGCTAGGGCGAAGAGTAAGTAAACGAGCGGCCGATAAAGGAGGAGAAGATAACGCAACAATAACTCCTTTCTCCATGCCCGGCGCTCGGCAGCCGCGTCTTCCCTCCCCCTAGTTCGGAAAGGCACAATCCTCCTCCTCCTCCTCCTCCTTCCTCCTTCTCCTCCTCCTCATCCTCCTGCCCTCCTTCTCCTCCTCCTTCTCCTCCTGCCCCTCCTCCTCCTCCTCCTCCTCCTCGTCATCATCATCATCATCCTACTCTTCCTCCTCCTCCTCCTCCTCCTCCTCCTCCTCCTCCTCCTCAGGGAGTCAGTCGTGCCAATTCTGCCCTCAGTCGTGCTCTTGGCCGGCCTCTCTCGGAAGACCCGTTGCCTCGCCTTGGTCTTATTGGGGAAGCTGTTGAGTCGCTGAGGGAAGTAGAGGTGTTGCTTAATTCCCGTCGCACGGCCTGCGTGGCCGCGTAAAACGGCAAATGTCTTTCACGCACACGCGCTGACGTTGACATTGCGCGCGGCGCCGGGCAAAGCTCCGAGCTCAGCTCATGTTGCCGCTGCGGTAGCGGCGGTCACCCTGGATCCCTCTTCTGAGACGCTGGGCCTCCTCCCTCCTCCCTCCTCCTCCTCCCTCCTCCCTCCTCCCTCCTCCCTCATCCCTCATCCCTCCTCCCTCCTCCCTCATCCCTCATCCCTCATCCCTCATCCCTCATCCCTCCTCCTCCTCCTCCTCCTCCTCCTCCTCCTTCTCCTTCTTCCCCTCCTCTGGCAGGTCCACCTCGCCCGGCCTGTCCCTGGCAGCCCGCCCCCCGGGGCGAGGAGAAGCCTCGAGCTCGGGGGCGGCCAGCTGCCCATCCAGCTCGTCGTAGGCCCCACTGGAGCGGGAGGTCGTTTTCTCCGTCGTCGTCTTCGTCGTCGTCGGAGTCGCCAGAATCGTCGGCGTCGGAGGCGGAGGAGGGGGAGGAAACGCAGAAGGAGTAGGGAGAAGGGCGGAGGCAGGAGGACGGAGGACCGAGGGCGGAGGAGGAGGAGGAGGGGGAGGAGGAGGGGGAGGAAGAGAAGGCTTGGATGAGGGGGGAGAGGAGAATGATGACAGAAAGACGTAGGTTGGAAGGGAAGGGGAGGAGGAAGAGGAGGAGGAGGAGGAGGAGGAGGAAGAGGAGGAGGAGGAGGGTGGGAGAGAGGAGTGCAATTCCGCGATCGCATCCACGGTCGCCCTGGCTGCATGGGCCGTTGGTTGGAATGGCAAGGGCTCCGACTCGACGCTCGATAGTCCAGGCGAGGAGCTCGACGCAGCCAGAGCTCGCTCGCGGCAGGGCGAGATGGAGACTGCCGCGTCGGGGCGAGACGAACGACACGAAGATCGCACCGCGCAGTAGGAGGAAGCAGAGACCAGAGCAGGTGGAGATGTGTGACGTGCAGTTCCGCCCAGGCGGCGCCTGGAGGTACTCTTCCAGAGGTTGGGCAGAGACACCCTCGGCCTACTCGGGTACGGTGGGGGCGTTCATTAAGGAATGTGCCCAGGAGACTTCAGATATTGTAGGATTCCTATCTGCTGAGGGCGGCGGTGCTATCCACAGCCAATCCACGGTTGGAGTTCCACTGGCTTCCAGGCCTTGGCTTCCTTATCCAACGGTTCCTCACCGTCAAACTTCCGCAGAGGCGCCACCATCGTAGCAGCCGCGCAGGGGCACGGCCCCTGGCCTGAGGCCGCCCCGAGCGCAGACGTGCTTCAGGCAGTCCTCAAGGAGATTGGCACAGTCGAGCGTCGGCCCCAGGCGCTGCGCGGCCCCTGGGCTGCCCGGAACACGTCTCGAGCCCCTGGCCGCGTTCACGGTTGACCCGTGCGTCCTGGAGGCGACGGCGCGGGCAGCTGCAGAGTTGACACCTGGGGGCGTGCCAGAAGCTGCGCTGCGGGCCCTCTGGGTCGGGGAGATCGTCCCCGCAGGCGCGGGCTGGAGCGAGAGCCGACCTCTCCTGGCAGGCGCCACCCTCCAACGGCGGGGGGCCCTGTCACGGGTAAGCAGGGCGAGGCTCCACCGCCAGGCGGTGCTCCGTCTCACGTCAGATTGACACTCGTGCAGCGCGTTTGTGTTATGCCATGGAAAAAACGAGACGGCCAGGCCCAGACCAGCAGGGGGGGCCTGCCGAAGCAGCGGCGCAGGCTTGTTCCTGAAGCAGCTGCAGGCGCAGGCGACGCGCTCCCCGAGCGCGGCGCTCGCCCAGGCGGACGTCAAGACCACCCTCAGAGCATGCAGCGCGGCCCGGCCATCCAGGCCATGGCAGCGCATGTGCCAGAGGTCGCCCGCGTGCACGACACGTGGTCCAGCGGCCGCGGCGCCCACCTCTGGCACGACGCAGCCGGCGATGTCGAGCAGGTCGACAGCGCCCGAGGTGTCGACCAGGGGGGCCCGCTGACACTGGCGGCCTTCGCAGTCGGCCAGCGCAAAGCTCGGCAGTTCCTCCTCGAGCCGCGGAGCGACTTCGACGCGGACATCCCGATGCATCCCAACTTGGACGACGCGTACATCGTGGCTCTAGTGGCGTTGGCCGCGCACGCGTTCCAGCTCCAGCAGCTGCCATCACCCTGCGACCCGGGGCTACCACGGCAGAAAAAGCAGTGGGCGCCTGCCTGCGCGGGCGTGCTCCCGCCCGGACTGTAGGGGCACTGCACGGCGGCGCTCCCGACGATGGGCGCGGACCTGAAGGCGATCGGGGACCAGGGGGACCCCCGCTTTCCCCTTTTGTCATCAGGAGAGCCGCTTGAATGCGGCGCAGGACAGGTTGCGCCCTCTCAAGCGATCGCAAACATGGATCAAGGGGGCGTGGATAGCGACGGGTCCCGTTTCCAGTGGAAATCGCGGATTTCCGCCGCCGAATGTGGCGGCACCGCACCGGCCGCATTTTGGGGAGGGCACCTCCCCCGATCCATGGATTTGGCGAGAGTAGAGAGGTCCTAGAGAGGTCCTAGGCCTTTCGCGGTGGTGCCTAGCAGGCGGCGACGCCCAGGGCGACCGCTTTCTGGACGGGCTGGTCGTTCGCCGCAGAGTGGGTGACCGGCGACCTTGGGGCATCCGCGGATGAGGCGTTCGAAGTGCTACCCAACCTTGAGCAAGCGCTGACGCAGGCGCGTGCACAGCTGAGACACCCCAGAGACCCAGCACACGGGGCCGCATTCCTTACGGCCCTTCGAACCCAAGCAGAGCAGACACGTGAAGCTCTAGCATAATACCAGCACGCTGCGTCGCGGCAGCGTTCCCCGAGGACAAGAGAGCGCTGTCACTGGGCTCAGGAGGCCCAAGGGCGACAACCTTATGTTGCACCCCGGTGACCCAGTGTTAGTGCGCAGGCTGGAGCGCGCGCAGGCCTAGCTGGCCGCTGCCTCCGCCAGAATACAGCCAGGGGGGCTGGCCTGTGCACAGCTGCCAGCGGCGCCCAGATGGGTGACAGGGCCAGGCTCTCCACAGCCTGCACCCTCGTCGGGGTCGTGCGCCACAGCAGGCTCGAAGATTCATTGACCAAGCTGATCAGGCGCTGACTCAGCTACGAGCCACCGAAGGTCCCGATGTTGGCATGCCAGCGCACCCCGCGGCCAGCGGATCCACCAGGCGCCGACCTGCCCGAGCGCGCCATCGTGGACAACGAGGGCGCACGGCGCCAGTGGGTGGACGTCTCCATTCGCCACCCGACGGCGGAGCAGGTCGCGGGCATGGCTGCCCGCAGGCAAGGGCAAGCGGTCCCGCCTGGGCGGCGGAGCGGGACAAGAACGCCAGATAAGTACTTTGGTGACCGACTCGTGCCCTTCATTGTCGAGTCGCCGTGGAGTCTGGGCGATGAGCCCCGGCAGTGGCTCGTTCGCCCAGTAACAGGACACTGCCCAGACGACCGCCGCAGCACGGACCGCATTCGCTCTGACTGAGCGGCCAGCGGCGTCGTCAGACCGCAGCTGGCGTTCCAGCGCCGAAAAGCCGCCAGCCTGCGATAGGCGGGCCAGCGCTGACGCGCCCCCTCCTCCTCCATCCCCCCCCCCGTTCCCCCTCCTTTCTCCTGTCCTTTTCTTCCTCGCCCTTTTCCTCTTTTCCTCGCTCCTCCTCCCTCCTCCCTCCCCCATAGCTTATGAATAACTCCTCCCTGTCGCACCTTGCGGCCGGTCGGAAGGGCGGGCCGGACGGTTCGCTTGAGATGTGTTTACCATTTGTGATCCTGAAATCCAGAATCTGCAAAAGTTTCACGGATGATAGGCGGGCCGCTTATGTGGTTATTGTTGTCGCGCCGCGCACAGAGCTCCACGGATTGAGAGCAAGCCGTTTTCAACATGTGGCTCTCGCCTGAGCGCCGCGCACATCCGTTGTAAAACATCGCCAGAGCTTCACGGATTGAGGGCAGGTCGTTCCCAAAATGTGGCGCTCGCCTTAGCGCCGCACACAATCGGCATGACAGCTAGAATAGATTCACGGGTGGAGGGCGGTTCCGTTTTCAAGATGTTGGTTTTGCCTTCGCGCCGCACGCACTCGTCATTAAATTCTAGACGTTCCGCTTATCCCCACCAGCCCATCCCGAAACGATGTCCAGGCGAGTTGAGGTGATCAGGGAAGTGCGGCAGCAAAGAGGAGGACGGCCGAACCGTGCAAAGGAGTGAGGAGGAGAAGGAGGAGGTGGATGGATGGATGGATGAGGGAGTGGGAAGACGGAGGATGAATAGGATGAGGAGGAGGCGGAGGAGGAGGAGGAGGAGGAAGAGAAGGAGTAGGAGCAGGAAGGAGGAACAGGAGGAGGAGGAGGAGGGCAAGCACAAGGGCCAGAGGTCTCTTGGATGCCTCTAGGAGCCTCTTGGAGTATCTCTTGGGCGATTCTTGGGGGCCTCTTGGGACGTCTTGGGGGTCTCTTGGCGATCCTGGGGGGCTCTTCGGGGTCTTGGGTGCCTCGGGGGGGGGGGCCTCTTGGGGCCTCTGAGGGTCTTCTTGGGGGCCTTCTGGGGGCCTCTTGGGGGCCTCTTGGGGCCATCTTGGGGCCATCTTGGGACCTCTTGGGGCCTCCTGGGCGCTTCTTTGTGCCATCTTGGAGGAGATCTATCAAAGAAGAGCTGAGCTTTAATTAGCGTTGCCCCCCCAGGAGGCCAAAATGGGGCCAAAATCCTGCTAAAATCAATGATTTTGGCTTCCTCGCCGAGGCTGTATTGGACGCTCTGACCGCTTCCCGCCCCTCTGGGGAGGGGGTAGGGGGAGGGGTAAACCCCTCCCCGAAGGGGAAGAGGGAGGGGTGGAAGAGGAAACGCCCTAAACCACCGACGCCCAGAGGGCTGGTGGGATTTGCAAGAGCTTCACGGGTGGAGGACAGTTTGTTGTTCAAAGTGCGGTTCTCGCCCCAGTGCCGTGCACATGTGTTGTTAGAGTGTACAACAAGTCTGAG
This sequence comes from Prorocentrum cordatum, assembly GCA_963575745.1. Taxonomy (NCBI): domain Eukaryota; class Dinophyceae; order Prorocentrales; family Prorocentraceae; genus Prorocentrum; species Prorocentrum cordatum. The sequence continues at coordinate 55,419 of CAUYUJ010001882.1, read as the reverse complement.
GACCCTCGCACCTAAAGTCCCAGGAATGGTGTTTCGGCACGATGTCGGATTGTCAGGGCGCAACTGTTACATTGACTCGCGGCGTTGAAGTCCCAAGAATGCGTTCTGGCACGGTTCCGGAACTTCAAGATACAACAGTAAGGTTGGTTCGTGGGGTTGAAGTGTTAAGGGCGGTGTTTTGGCATGGTTCAGGATTGTAAAACTTGTGCCTTCCAACGGGGCACTTCCTTCAGTGGAAATGCGTACATTAGTATCAGCTTCGGGCTTGCACTGGCCATCATCCTTTTCCTCCTCCTCTTCTACGCGATAGAATTATTATCCTTATGTTTACGACTACGATGATACGAATGGTACGGTTGATATTGTTACTATTGTTACTACTACTACTACTACTACTACTATTACTACTACTACCACTA
>CAUYUJ010001882.1:2500-45000 GCA_963575745.1 Prorocentrum cordatum | reverse complement strand
CACGACTACTACTACTACTACTACTACTACTACTACCACTACTACTACTACTACTACTACTACTACTACTACTACGACTACGACTACGACTACGACTACGACTACGACTACGACTACGACTACGACTACTACTACTACTACTACGACTACTACTACTACTACTACTACTACTACTACTATCACGACTACTACTACTACTACTACTACTACTACCACTACTACTACTACTACTACTACTACTACTACTACTACTACTACTACTACTACTACTACTACTACTACTACTACTACGATTGCTTCTGCTGCTACTACTACTACTACTACTACTACTACTAGTAGTACTACTACGACTACCACCACTACTGCTCCCTCCTCATCCTTATCCCTGCACCCCACATTCAGAACCTCCAAGACCCCTTGGCCTCCGCGGTTTCCCTGGACATCCCTGAGCTGATTAGGGGACCCTGAATCCCGTCTTCTCTTTCTGATGTTTCACTATGAAGGTATATGGGGGTCCGCAGGGGGCGTCTGAAGGTATCCGAGGGCCTCTGGGGGCCACGAAAAGGAACCATCCTGAGGTTTCAATCCTCCCTCCCCCCTTTGTCCTATCCCTTGATTCTCCTCATCCGCAGCCTTATCCTCCTGGCGTCCCGTGAGGCGTGCTCCGTGGCTGTGTTCGTGTTGCTCGTCGTACGAAGTCTGCCCTCGGCTTCAAGTTGTCATCATTCCACCTCTCGTCGGCATCTCGCGCGGCAGCGCCTGAATTCGACAGATGGGTTGTCTTAGCTACTGCATCTGAACCGAACACATACTGTCCAAGCAATGGGCCGACGACGTGAGCCGATTCCTACGCACCACCAGCATCACAGAAGATTGCGTCAACCGCGTCAATAAGGAGTGTGTACACGTAGCATCGAAGTAGCAAGTACGGGAAACTCTTAGGGGACGATTTCTGATGCTACGTGCGCAAATGCTACAGCATTCGCCGACCCCTCTCTGGGCCCCGGGATCGATGTTGAACGGTTTGGGGATTCGCGGTCTAGGCCAAAGAGTTTCCTTCCTCGAGGCCAGTGAGTGTTTCTCTTTGAGGGTGGCGGCGTGAGGGTGTGGAGTCGCGTGGCATTGCAGGAAGTGCAGAAGGAAGAGGAGCACAACAGGAAGGCGGAGAGGGCGGAGGGCGGGAAGGAGTGGAACCCCAAGCGACTCGCACCCAGTTCTGTCGCGCCCGGGGGCCGCACGCAGGCCAAGTGGACGTGAACAGCCCGCTGGGGAGGACAGGGTCGCCTTCCGGCACTTTTCGCTGCCGTCCGCCTTTCAATGATTCCCCCGTCTCCTGTGTATGGGACTCTTGCCGTTGGAGATATGCTTCCACATCCTCCCTGCTTCCCACACATGCTCACTCACACTCGCTCGCTCACAACGCATGCACTCGCAACCACCTGTGTTCACCCATAGCTGCACAACATGTTTCGTACCGCACCCATCATGAGACTGGCAGACACGCTCACAGACATCCGGAAAGTGATCCTCGTAGTAGTTGTTAAGACTCGCGCTCGCATTCACGCTGGGGCGGCAACGAGGCGGCAACGGCCGGCCACGTGGCGAAGCCTCGCCCGACGCAACCAGCGCACGAGTCGGCAACGAGACGGCAACGAGGCGGCAACGTCGTGAGACTTCGCGGGACCCACCCAGCGCACGGGGCGGCAACGGGCGGCGACGTGGGCGAAGCTTCGCTGGCCCAAGTCAGCGCACGAGGCGGCAACGAGACTGCAACGGGCGGCAACGAGGCGCAACCTCGCCAGACCCATCTTAGCCTTTTTAGAAAACAATCAGAAGCCCCAGAGGCAAGCACCGTGCGGGGAATCAACGGGAACTTGGCAGCGGTGGCGATGACGGCGGCAGCGACATGTTGGCACGTTCTCTCCTCACCACTGGCGCGTGGCGATGACGGCGGTGACGGCGGCGGTGGCATATTGGCGCGTGATGACCTCATTGACGGCGTTTGGCAGGAGGCGGACGGGCGTGCCGCCGCTTGTCTGTGCAGCCGCGCACGCTCCTCTCCTGACGCGTGGTCGGTGCCACGGGGTGCTGCGCACTGAGGAGATGGCAGGTCGACCTGTTCGAGAGGGACAGTCCCGAAAATGTGGTTGCCTCGCTCGGACCCCGGGGCGGCGGCGGGCGAATGCTGGGGCGCAGTGCAGTCGGAACGAGGTGTAGGATCGAGGTTGGTTCTGGGAGGGTATTCTAGTGCTCTTCGTGTATAGTTGGATGTTCTTGTGCATCCTGGGGGAGGGTGCCCTTGGATGTTCCGTGTGTTTTGGCCAGTGGAGGGTCTCATGTTCTTGAGGGATGTTCTTCCGGCCCAGGGCCGATTGTATGCACGGAGGTTGGTGGAAGAGGCCAAGGTGGCGGGAGGAAAAGAGAAAGAGAACGGGAGGACGAGAGGGAAGCCTCAAATGGGCACGGATATCCAGATGAAGACATCGAAGGGGCTGAAACGGGTTTGCGACAGAAAGTGTAAAAACAAGAAAACGTGAGGAACGAAGAGTGCGGCGGTGCCCGAGCGGGAAGAGGAAGATGAGGGGGAACAGGAGGAGCACGAGGAGTAAGAGCAGCAGGAGGAGCAGTCGCGGGACCAAACGTTCACATTCCTTGCAAAATCTTTTCCAACAAAGAGGGAAACCAGGCCAATGGACACCGCAGGCATGACTACAGTGTACGAGGGAGCTCTCTCGGCATTCGCATGGGGGCCGTGCCAACCGACATCCAACACGACGCGATCGGCACCCTAGTTGACACCACTAGCAGCATCCACTACGAACCGAAAACTCATCAGCGACTGCATCGCTAACATCAACAATCCTAAGACGTTGTACGGCCACGCTTTGGACCCCTAGCGCATTGACCGCCTCGAGCACGACCAGGTCGATCACTACTGCAGCGAAGCCTTACGCAACAGTTTGGGTGAGCCAACCAGTAATCGCGCCCCGCCCTTCAACATGACGGCCAACCAGACGTTGCTAGTGCGCTTCATCATTAGCCAGCTGTGCAACATTCCCGCATGCCCAGCGGCTGAGAACCGCAGAAATCTGCTTACCATGTACCACGCCCGACGTGATGGCGACGAGATCTACAGCTATGCCAAGCTCGGCCTGCGTTACAACCCGACGGGACACCAACATTAATATCTACGTCTTCTTTCTAGATGGACATCGCCAACGACAATATCTACTGGATGGATTACCTGCTTCAGTACCATGACGCCAATCGCCCAGCCGCCCCCGCAGCAGGACGGACGGACCAAGAACCCGACGACCACTACCTACTGCCGGGCCCGACGAACGGCCCCAGTTCCAAGGGCACCGCGACAGGCCCAACGAGCTCTACAGGCTCGGAAGTATTTCTCCGAGCGCCACACCAACGCCCGAATAGCGCCTGAAAGACAAATGAAAGCTTCTGCACCCCACCCCGCCCGCATCTGCGGGAACGCTGTCCAAACGCCCCCCCCCCATAAAATCCTGAACTGGTTTCTGCCTGCGTGGGGTTGCCCTGCGGTGATCCACTCCTTTAATTGTAAACTTATCCAGGAGTGGAAGGAGCCTGGCTTGAGCGATTCTGCCTGGGACTTCCTCAAATCCTGCCTGGTTTGGTCCATGGTTTGGCCACTAGTGTGGCTTGTTTGGCCTGGTTAGGCCGCGCGCCCCGCCTGACACATCCTCAATGTGCCTGGTTTGGCCCCCAGTTTGGCCTGATTTGGGCACGGCTTGGCTTGAGACGTCCTCAGAATTGGCTTGGGTTGGCTCTGGTTTGACATGGTTTGGGCCTGGTTTCGCTTGAGGCGTCCTTGGATGTTACTTGGTTTCGCCCTGGTTTGGCCTAGTGTGGGCCCGGTTTCGCTTGAGACGTCCTCATCAGTTGCTTGCTTTCTCCCTCGCTTGGCATGGTTTCGGCTCTGTTTCGTTCGAGACGTCCTCACAATTTGCCGTGGTGGTTCGAGCTGGCACGTTACACAAGAGAAATCACCGAATGTTTGCACGGTTGGATAACATCCGTCATAGTCGCCATGCGTTCTCAACACAGAGGGATGTGTCACGTTTTCTCCGACACTGCATGGTGAATTAACGCACGTCGAAGGCGGGCGTGTACAAGCCGAAGCAACGGCACGGCGTTAGGAATACCAAGTGCGGTCCACATGTAACACGCCTGCGCTACAAATGGCAGGCGGCATGAGCGTGGATATCCCCAACATGGTGTGGATCGGCATGGGCGTGTGTGGCGGCGTTAGGAGAATGTGTTTCCTAGGCTGCAGTTGCGACCCACCAGCACAAAGTCGAACAGACCATAACCACCAGCAGGGATCCACCACCACGTCAGCCACCCACAGTGGCCACGATATGATGCCAACCGCCGACCCCATCACGCGGGGACTCGCCCCCACGATGAACAGCAGGGTTTTCAACCAGCCCCTGCAGCAACCCCTACACACACACACACACCTCACGACAACGGACAGTCATACGCCCAGCAGCGAAGTCTTACCCATTCGGCACAAGATACCCAGCACTGCGCTCCGGCACTGCGGCAATTCAGGCCGAACACGAGGATGAGTACGACCCTGGCTACGACAACGTGGGCTACATCAAGGCGGAAGTTGACGTGGCTAGCAGCACCAGCAGCGATTGCAGCCGACGCAAGCACACGGAAACCGCACTGGACGCGGAGAACCTTGCAGCGATCATGCCGTCAGTATGACTGGTTTAAACACGACGCCCACCCCAGTGCATGATTGATCCGACCTTGGGAAAGAGCATGCACAACCCACCTTCCCACCTCGCTATAACGACGGCTGAGAGGAGAACGCCACTGTCATGCCGAGACGGGACCTGCTGTACAGAGGGCCGTCAGTGCGTCACTCTCAAACTCCACCGTTACTGTTTTTGCGCCCAGCGACCGCAGTGCCCACCCAACCGCTCAGGTCGCCACAGGCACTACCAGCTGTCCCATGACCGTCTTCCGACTTTTGCGCAACCCGTGCATGTACCCAAACCAACGCATTCATTGTCACACCAGCAGCAGCAGCAGCAGCACCACCACCACCACCACCAGCCGCAGCTGGACTTTTTCTTTTTCTTTTTCTTCTTCTTCTTCTTCTGTGTCTACTTCTTCTTCGAATGGCACACAAGACTACCAACACGCCCACTCCCAGACGACGGCCGCACCAGCAAACGGCGACAGCGGCAACTTCAGGAGGCGCAAAGATAGCGAGCCCACGTTAACACAGGACAGGGCTTAAAAACCCACCGTGGCTTTCTCACCCACCGCTTTTCGGACGCGCCATGTGCATCTACGGCGGCTACAGCTACAACAGGCCATGATATGCAGTGGGTCCACGATCATACAGGGCTCCCAAACCCGCCGTGGCTTTCCCACCCACGCATGCTGATCACCCGACGCATTGCGAAAGCACCAACCGCATGTGGCCGCATAGGTGGGACAACCTACTTCCAGGACCGGTGGATTGAGCTCTCTTATGTACCTCCTTGGTGGCGGCTGTAATCTTAAGCTCAGTGCTGGGGCGTCGGAGGCGACGACCTGAGAGAGCCCTCGCCCAACCTACACCCTCCTGGCTCCTGGCTCCACCTCCACCCTTTATGCCCCGCCTCATCCGCCGTTCGCCCACCTAACCCACTCCTCCACACTCGCGTGGCGGCGGGGCGGGCGGGGGGTCCGCACTGGGGTGGGAGGCAAGAGGACCTCACCGCCAGCTGTCTTGGCAAGGGCCAGGGCGGCCGCGGCGCACAGGCACTGCCGCCTAGCCCTCGCTGGCTCCACCGCCGCACCCAGTTTCTACAGCCTAGGCCAAGGCAAGCCCAGCCACCCCTCTCCACAAAGTCCTTCCCGCTTGGCACGCAGCGCCGTTGCCACGCTTTCCTCCGCCGCGCTCCCGATGTGCATCCCATGCGCAGCATTGGCATGCAGCTCCAGCCCTTCCCTTGAACGCCCGCACATCTCAGCCTCAGCTTAGCGCCGCGTTCTGGCTCTACCTGCAGCAAACGCGGAGCACCCAACTTTGGAGGGGAAAGGACAGGGGGGGGAGCGAAGCACCGCCAGGTCAACTTGCCGTCATTCCGATCTACTCAGCTCTCAGTCTCAGCCCTGCCCAGCGCAGCACAGCGCCGCACTCCGGCTCTGCCTGCAGCGAGGGCGAAGTGGGCACGTAGGGGGGGGGGCGGGACAGCATGCCGGGCGGGAGTGGTTGCGCAACCTATTGTGGCCGCCGCCGCCGCGGGATGGCGCAAACCTTCCAACGCCCGAAGGAGCCCCCGCCTGGCTGCCGTCCCTCCCTGGGAACCCGCCGCTTGCCTCGGCGGGCGCGGGCCCCCATGGGCTGGACAGGGGTCGGGGCACGAGGGCTTGCCAACGGCCAGGGGGGAGGCCCGTGCGCCATCCCGCCCTGGGCGCGAGAGTGGCCGCGGCCACGCGCTGAGCTCGCACAGCCGCCCACGCCGCAGCTTTCTCGTCGCCACTGCCGCCCGCGCCTCTGCTTCCAACTGCTCAGCCTTCGGCGCTCGAGGTTTCCAGCTGTTCTCGCGGGTGTTCGGCGGTTCTCTGGCCACGGGGTTCCGATTCCAGCCCCTGCGCCTCGCCGAGGGGAGCCGTTGGCGAGGGCGTGCACGCCTATCGCTCCAAAGAGACCGCCCCAGAGGCCCGAGCTGCGGCCCGAGCACTGACAGTGGCCTTCCACATGGGGCCCATGGGGTCCGAGCACACGGGGCGAGCACAGCGCCGCATGGCCGATGCGTCGGCGATGTGGGGCCAGCTTCTTTCTCCACCCCGACGTCGCCGAGGCATCGGCGATGCGGCACGATCCTCTGACCATCCATTCGGACCCAGTGCGTGGCGCCTGCGGTCATGGTGGGGGGCCCCCTCCGCGACACCCGACGCGGCCTCGGGGTGAGGGCAGCTCTGGGGGGGGGGGAGGGCCGCCCCCAGAGAGAGGGCCGCCCCAGACGCAGCGCAGCCCAGGGCCCCGCTGGCAGGAGGCACCACCCCTGCGCCAAGGGCCCCCAAGGGCACCCAGCGGCAGGCACGCGGCAGGCGTCCCGGAGCCTCGATCTGCGATCCTCGACCTGCGGGCAGGAGTGGTTCGCGTCGCCTGCCAGCGCGGCGCGAAGGCCCGGGCCACGGGGCCCCTGGCCGAGAGCGGGAGGGGCTCTCACTCTCGCGGCGGGGGGGCGCCCTGTACGGACCCCAAGAGTGTACACCACCACCACCTGCCTCACCCCCTCCCTCTCCCTGGAAGGGCAAGCCGATCGCTGTCACGTCACGCTGCAGCCGCGGGGCGCACGCGGGACCTGGGCCCCGCACGCGCAAGCGGGAAGAGAGAGAGAGAGGGAGAGAGAATCGCACGCCAGGGGGTGCCCGACGGAGCTTAAAGGAGAGAGGAGGAATGGAGGCGGTGGCGGTGCATACTTTTAGGGCCCCGCGCCCTGCGCGACGCGAGCGGCGAGGCCGCCGCCGCTGACTCGGAGGCGCTCTCTCCTCCGCAGGGGTGCCGGCAGACTCCCGCGAGGCCGCGGCACCCGGTGTGTGACGACCCTTCGCGGGCGGTGCTCCCCCCCCCCCCCCCCCCGCGCGGAGCAGCAGGAGGAGGGCTCTCCTCGTCGGTAGGCGCGAGCAGCGCGTCCAGTAGTTTGAGGTGTGGTGTACAGGTGATGGCCATGGACACATCGGGCGCCAGCCACGCGCCACGAGGGCCGAGGGCCTCCTCCTCGGTCCGAGACGGGGATTTATACATAGAGCCACCGCCTGGAGCAGCGATGTTCGGAGACCTTGGCGGGCGGCGAAGGCGGATAGACTTCGGCCCACTGGGGGCCCAGCTAACTATGCATATCCACCGCCCGCTGGGTCAGCAGGGGGAGGGCCCTTCGCTGCGGTCCGAGGCGAGGATTTGTACACGACAACCGCCCGGAGGATCGATTTTGGGAGACCTCGGCGGGCGGTGGAGATATGGATGTACATATAAATTGGGGCCCCCGTAAGGACGAGCGACTCTCCAAGGTTGCCCTTGCATCCCTCCCCTTCGGCTCATCCGGGACCGCTTTCGCTGGCCGCGCCCCGCTCGCAGGGTGTCGACGTGGCAGTAAGAGGCCTCTGCATCCTTCTCGCGCGTTTTCATTCTGCGGTTCGACAGTGCCCAGACATCCGGCCGCTCAATTTTTTTTTGGTGCGTCGGCCCGGGAGGTCCGGACCACTTCCCCAGGGTTGGTTTTTCTTCCTGAGTTGTTTTTGTTGACGCTCCCGAGGCCCAGCGAGGCCCGTTGGAGGCCGAAAACTGATATATATATATATATATATATATATATGTATATATATATACATATATATATATATATATATATATATATATATGCACATACACACACACACACACACACAAAAAAAAAAACCTCAAAGTTTGTCTGAACGTCGGATCTCTGGGCACCAGGCGCCCGTTCGGTGGGAGGGGGGCAGGAGCTCGTCAGAGCTGGAGCCGCCGTAGGGGTCCGGGGCGCGAGTCCCCAGCCTCCGAGCCACGCTGGCGGCCCCGGGCGTCCACGCGAGCCAGGGGCCTCGCCCGGCGCGGTTGGCCTTGGGGGCTCAGCGTGCTGGGCCCACGTCGATCCGATCGGTACGGTCCGGTATCAGTTCCGGCCGGGACGATCTGATTCGATCCCGATGCACTGGGAGGGCGCATCAAGAAACCGCATGGGTTTCGATTTGGGTGTCCTGGATTTTCGCTCCGCGCGCTGCGCGGTGACTTCCCGCAGCGGTTGGAGAATTTGTTGCGTCCAGGGTGCTCTGGGTTTCCCCATCAGGTGCACCTCGCGCGCGGGTTTTCAGGTTTGGGTTTATTGCGAGGTTGTCTTGCGATCGCTCCCGCACTGTGTTCCGACGATCCGACGCGGCCCGCCGCGTGCACGGCGCCGTTGTGCATCCTGGCGCAGCCGATCCGATTCGATGTAGATTCCGGGCCGACGCAGCCCGAGCCGACGCACGTTCCGATCTGGTCCAGTGTCCCGATTGGATGCGGGCGGATCCTGCCATGGGCCAGGGCGCCTCTTGCCGGGCGCTGCCCAAGGTGGCCCTGGCCCACGGCGCCCCCATCGTTCCGCAGTCCTCTCGCGCACGACGCGCGCGCGCTGGGAGGGCAGGGCCCCTGCCGCAGGGGCGACGGATAGGCAGAATGGTAGACGTACCGGAGAAAAAACGGCATCGGATCCCTGGGGAACTTTTGTCGCCTGCCCCCAGCCCCCATCCAATCGAATCGCATCGAGGGCTTCCGGCGGCCGAGCAAAATCTTTGGAAATGCCGGAAGCCGTTCATCTTCTGTCCGCTTTCTTCCTCCCTGGATCCTCAACCCGCGCGCCCTTGGCACTAGGGTTGGGAACGGTCTTTTGTTCATAGCGCTGGACCCTCCACCCTGCAGTGTTTTTTCTTCCTGGGTCTGTCCATGATGTTTGGCCACTCAGGGGGAGGGGCTCACGTCCTTGACCCACGCTTCTGTTGCCACTTCCTTCCGCCTGCAGGGGGTGGGGGGGGAGCGCGCCCGCCCGACGGGAAAAAGCTGTCCGACCCCGCAGTAGGCCCCAGACGCCTTCTGGCATTCTGAGAAGCCGCCTACGTCTCCAGAGCAGGCTCCGAAATTTCCTCCGAAGGCCGGAGTTCTTCCAGGCCTTGTGACAGAAGGGCCACCCCCTCTGCACGCTCCCAGGGCTCGCCGCCGATGGGGGGGGCGCAGGGGTGGTCATCCGCCTGACGACCGCGAAGCTGGGCGACATGGGCGGCGCCAGGGCGCTGAAGCTGCTGCAGGTCCCGCAGAGGCGCGGGGCTCCCCGCCGGCCGAGTGAGGTGTCATCGCCGCCGCGGTCGCCACCGCGGTCACCGCCACCGCCGTCGCCGGTGCTGCCGCCACCGCCGCCGTCGTCGCCGCCGCCGCCGTCGTCGTCTTCGTCGCCAGTGGACGTGTGCTCGGTGAATCTGCTGGACGGGGGTGCCAAGAAGGCGGCGTGCCCCGCCCTCCCGTCATCACTGCTGCCAGGCATCCGGCAAGGTGATCCTTCCAATGCGCAGCCTCAGAGGTGCCGACCTTCCCTGGGGGTAGTTTTCGTCCCGGATCTGGTGTTTTGATGGCCCCGGGGCCTGGCAAGGGCCCCCGGAGGCCGAGATCGATGGAAAACGCTTGGGTTCCAAAAAACTGATCGTCGGAAATCAGGGCATCCCCCCACACCCCCAGGGGACCTCCAAAAGCACGCCGCGCGCCTTTTGCTCGATTTCGGCGTTGTGTGGGGCCCCCTGTGCAGGAAGCGCACTCTCGCGTGGGACCTCCTCGCACTTGATTCGGGCGCCGCGCCCTCGACACTCGGGAAGCACGCTCTCTCCGTGGAGTCCCTCGCGAGTCGGTTGGGGAGTCGCGCTGTCGCTCGAGACCCTCCTCGGGGCCGAGAGCTCCAGGGCCCGCAGCGCGAGCTGGGAAAGGCACGGCTGGGCGTGCGCCCGTCACGATCTCCGAGCCCCCATCGGTCGTCATGGAGATCGGTGGTAGGAGGAGGGGGAGGAGGAGGAGGAGGAGGAGGAGGAGGAGGAGGAGGAGGAGGAGGAGGAAAAGGAGGAGGAACGGGGAGAGGAGGCGGAGGCGGAGGCCGAGGTGGCGGAGGCAGAAAGACAGAGAGAGAGAGAGACAAAGAGAGAGAGAGAGAGTGAGAGAGAGAGAGAGAGAACAAAATGACGGGAAGACGGAAAGAGAGAGAGGCAGACAGAGAGAGAGTAAGAGGAGCAGGAACAGGATGATCAGGAAAAGAAGCGTCAGCAGGAGAAGGAGAACGGAGAGAATGAGGATGAGGAGGAGGAGGTGGAATATTGGTGAACGACGCTCTTTCTCCTTGCCTGCCTGGACCTTACCAGAACATGCCGTTCTGGAATGACGTCTTGGGTGACGCGGGTCGCTTCGGGTCACAACGTCCCAGGCCCGTGAAAGTGCAGTTTACAGATACATTGTCGAATATTTGGCACCGCTCTCCGCTGCATGGGTGTCCCTCCCCACGCGTAGATCAGGCAGCTCTGGACAATGCTTCTCTCGCGCAAGGGGGCGGAGGAGGAGAAGGAGGAGGAGGAGGAGGAGGAGGAGGAGGAGGAGCAGGAGGGAAACAGAGAGTAAGCAGGAAGAGGGAGGGCAGGAAGAAGAAGAGGAAGGGGGCAGAGGAAGAAGAGGTTGAGGAAGGGGGCAGAGGCAGGAAGAGGAGTGGGGCAGAGGAGGAGGCAGGGCAGAGGAGGAAGAGGAGGAGGAAGAGGAAGAAGGCAGAGGAGGAAGAGGGCAGAGGCAGGAAGAAAAAGAGGGCAGAGGAGAGTAGGGCAGAGGAGGAACAGGAAGAGGGACAGCAAGAGCGACAGGAGGAGGGGTAGGAGGAGGGGGAGGAAGGCAAGGCAAGCGATGGCCACTCGCACCCCCCTGCGTGACGACAGTCTCGGTGGTTTCCCTGACTCGCCTCCCAAAGAGGCAGCATCGTCCAACGCCCTTGCTTTCTCCGCGTGGTCACGGCGGGGGCACGGGGGGCCCACGACTCCCGCTACCATAGGGTGAGGGTATTTTTTATTATTTGTTATTATATCACCCTGGTGCACACCAAATTCGGCCGCCGACTTACGGCCCCGCAAACAGCGCTTGCACGGGCCCGCAGCCGACCAGGCCCAGACCCCGAAGCGCGACCGTCACTCCGCGCTCCGCCCGACCACAGGCCTGGGGTCCGACGCACTGGCCGCACGGGAAGCCTTGCCTCGCTCCTGAGCCTCAGCAGCGCTGGCAAAGCCAAAGGAGCCCAGGGCTCCCTCGAGACCTGGGCGGACCAGCCTCTCATGGGCAGGCGGGGCGGGTGCCCGATCCCGCATCACTGGGGGCTCCGCGTCTGGGGCCCTAGAGCCTGCAGAGGCCACAGGGTCCTCCACGGCGTCTGGGCCCGCGACCGTGCCGAGCACCACGGCCCACCTGGCACGGGTGGCCGCTGTGGGCCGAGCCAGCTGGTCAATCGGCTGCTTGGATTTTCCAGGCAGGATCGACTTCGCGAAATCATGTCCCGCCTGCGCCCTGGAGCCCTTTTTGGCCCTGGGGTCGTCAGCGCTCTGGGCCCCGACACAGGCCTTGGCAAGGCCCCTGTGGCAGTACTGGGGTTTCAGACAGTACATCCAGCACACCACACAAACTAAAAACTCGGGGCCAACTCCGCCCGAAACTCGAGATTCACGCAGACTGTGTCCGTTGACCTCCCAGGCTCCCGTCTCGACAGGGTCGTCCTGGGCCAGGGCCGCACTCGAATTACACCCAGCCGAGACCCCTGAAATCGGGCCGACGGGTCTCGCCCTCTGGGTCCCTGGGGTCCGCCCTTGGCTAGCAGGACCCGAGGGGGCTCTCCGAGGCCTGACCGCGGCCAAAGCGGGGGAGGAGGGAAGAGGCTGCGACCCAGCCGACAGGGGCGGCCCCTGTGCGCCCGCGGCCGAGGTCGCTGCGGGGGCACTTTTGTGACTGGCCGCGGCCCAAACGGGGAAGAAGGGGAGAGACTGCGACACAGCCGACGAGGGCGGGCCCTGTGAGCCCGCGGCCGAGGTCGCTGCCTGCTCTGCCTTCTCGGCGCGGCGGCGCTGGAAAGCACGAAGCAATGCCGCCGACGCGTTCGACGCCTCAGCTACTGATTCACTGGGTTCTGCCTGGCCCTCACAAGATCCTTTCCTCTTGCGGGCCTGCTTGTCTACCTGGTCCTGGGCCTGGTCTCCTTGGCAAGCCGCCGCTGCCGTCGCGAGCCCTGCTGCCGCCCCAAGGGCCGCCAGCCCGCCAGGGGCGCGGGCAGCCGAGTTCTCGTCCTTCAGCAGCTGCTCCCAGTCAGGCGACGGGGCGAATGGGTCCAGGTCCACGAGGTCCAGGGAGGTGAGCGGCCAGGAGCCCCTGTGCCCCGACTCAGTGATGTGCACGTCAAGGTCCGCCGCGCATCTGGCCACCTCCTTCGCTCTAGCTAGGCAGCCCTCGAGCATCAGGGCGTCCTGCTCCTCAATGGCGTGGAAGGCCGCACCTTCCTTTGCCCTGGTGTCGGCTCTCCTGTTGCCCACGAGCTCGAAGAGGGTGAGCTCCCCGTCCTGCGCCGCGGCCTCCGAGCGGTGGGCGGGCACATGGCGAATGGTGACTCCCCCCGCCGCATCCCCCACCCTGGCCCAAACATGGGCGTGCAGGGAGCTGGGTCCGCAGGCCTTGGCCAGGTTGGAAGCAGCCTTCACCGTGCTCAGGCAGTCACTGAGCAGCGTGTAGTTCCCAATGATGTCTGCGAGCCCGATGGCTGCTGCGTAGTCTTCTCCTGCCTTGGCCGTCTGCGACGGGAGGTCGTTGGGGGGCACGGCGCCCCACGCCTCGGCGATGAGCCTCCCATCTGGCCCATGAACGATGACCGCCCAGCCAGCGCTCCTGACGTGCGGGAAGTCTCCGTTCAGGCACGAGCCGTCGATGAAGACAAAGGACCCATCGGGCACCACCAGAATGCCGCCCCCCCATCCGCAGGAGCGTCTTGCCCAGCTGTCGTTCCAGGCTGGCCTGGCCACTAGGAGGCTGATGTCCACGAAGAGCCCCTGACTGAAGAGCTCGTCGAAGGGAGGCCCCATGCGGTGGGCCTGCCCAGCTGCCCGTCTCACCTGGCTCGGGCAGTAGTCCCTCCTCCAGGCCTCCCAGGCTGGACACTCGTGGTGCCTGTGGTGCATCGTCCCTGGGGCTGTCCCGCAGAGCCTGCAAAGCGGGTCGATCTCTCTCCCATGCCTCGCCAGCCGCGCCTGGGGCCAGCTGGCCAGGGACGCCAAGCGTCGCAAGCAGCCTTTGTGGTGGGCTGACCAGGTTACCGACTCCTTGGCCCCGAGGGGCTGGTTGATCGGCGTCCACCAAGGCGGCAGCCTCCACTGCCAGCAGGACTCGGGCCTGCTGACGTACTCCTCGAGCGAAGCCGCCTGGCGCGCGTCCTCTTTGACCCTGGCGGCGAGGAAGGCAGGCGAGAACCTCATGACATCAAACCTGTAACCCTCCCTGTCTGTCAGCACGCGTCCACCATCGCTGAGTCCCCAGCCGACTCTCCCGAGCGCGAGCACCAGCGCCGAGACGGGGTCCCGCACAGCGGCCCGCGATCTCTGCATGGAGGCTAGGCGCCTGCTGTCCCTGAGGCAGGCCTGCACAGCGGCTGGAGAGGCCTGTCCTGACCAGCTCATGGCCACGAAAGCCTGGACCGCTAGCCCCGTCGCGATCACCAGCGGATCCTGCCTCCAGCCCTGGGGCGCACACTGCAGGCAGAAAGTCAACGCGGCGCCCGTAGGCAAGTTGCAGGCCGCTTTCGCCGCAGCGATCCTTAGCGCCCTCATGCGACCTGGCGGGATCCCGTTGATGGCCGAGCCCCATAGAGCCTTGGCAGCGGGGCCTGCCCTCTGGATCTTGGCCTGCCTCATCCCCGAGCCGAAGATCCTGGTGATGTTGTTGCCCTGCCGCAGAGCCGCCAACTCCCTGGCCACTTGCGTCCCGACCCCCCGGTGGCCTCCCGCCGTCGCATCTCCTCCTAGGTCGCAGTGTCCAGCGACGAAGGCCTCGTCGGCGAGGACCCAGTCGGCGTGCTGCTGCAGCTCTCTCCTCAACTTCACCGAGGAGGCCAGTGCCTTGGTCTTTCCCCAGTTGATGGGGAGCCTCTTCTCTCCGAGCATGGTGGCGACTCCCTTCGCGAACCTGGCGATCTGATCTGCAACCAGCCTTCGCGTGCCTATGCCATGGCCCGAGATGTCGTCTATCACGTTGACTACCCTGCCAATGGGCAGCAACTTCCTCGACTGCAGCAGGAGGTCGTATACCATGATCCTCGCCATGGTCGTAGCACAGGAGCACCCCGCGATGACTGTGTCGTCTACGGCCAGCTGCTCGCTGAGGGCAAGGTCTGCCCTGGCCCTGCGGGGGCCCGAATCCAGCACGCACAGCGCCTGTATCAACCCAGTGTTGAAATCGCAGCCCCGCGCCGCTTCGAGGAGCAGCCTGTGCCTGATCTGCTCGTAGAACTTGCTGATGCCGAAGTAGACCGAAGCCGCCTCGAAGTTCTTCTCCCGCGCCAGCCCGAGCAGGAGGTTGTGGATGTAGGCCGCCCTGTCACAGCAAGTGTCCGAGTCTGCCCCCCAAAATTCGGGGAGCTTGTGGTCCTTCTCCCAGTTCGCGCAATACGTGCGCCTGATGCGGCTCCAGATGCGCATCCACATGCAGAGGAGCCCTATTGGGCGGCGGTCCCCGTCTGGCTTTCCCAAGAAGACGATTATCGTGGTGAAAAGCTCCGACTGCTGGGGGTGCCGTTCCCAGGCTGTCAAGATGTCCGCCAGCTTGTACGCGCATTCCCTGCCTAGGCTGAGGATGAGCCTGGGGTGGAAGGCGTCCCATCCGAGCGCCGTCTTCCTGGGGAAGGTCCTGGCCGCTGCAAGCACCTCCTCGCCCGTGATGGCGCCTAGCCCCCACTGCTCGTCCCACTCCTCAGGGCGAACGCCGTCGGGGCCCTCCTTGTGCCAGAGCGCCTTCCACTCTTGCAGGATTATGTCTAGGGCCTGCTGTCCGACCAGCGGGGCGGGAGGGGCCGCTCCCTCTCCTGGGCCCAGGATGGAGCAGGTCTCCAGGTTGGCCTGCTTGCTGATCGCGTGGGCGCCCTTGCCGTTCCCACTGAGGGCCTCGGCCATGAACTCCTTCCAACGCTGCCTGGCGAGCTTGGCACCCTCCCTGCGCTTGACCTCCACGGCGGCGCTGATGGCCTGGAGAAAGGTTTCCCCCTGCAGCGTCCTGCCCTGGATCTCCGCCAGCATCGTCGCCATCTTGGTGCCGTTGAACATCTGGCAGCCCACAGCCTCGAACTTGGGGACCAGACCGAGTGCGGCCGCCTGCAGCCGCTTGACATGCTTGTGGTGCCCAGGCGGTGGGTGGGGCACCGACGCCGCTGCCGCCAGCTGCGTGGCTAGGCGCCCCAAGGATACCCAACAGCGCGTTAGCGGGCTGGTCCTTCGCACTTCCTCCGAGCGCAGGAGGTGGATGAGCTGCTTGGGCACCCTCTTGATCCCCTGCGCCCTGCCTTTGAACTTGGCGCCGTCCTTGATGCCGAAGCTGCGAATCAACCGCTCCTCCGCCAGGTCGAAGAACTCCATGATCGCCTTGTTTGGGCCCCCCCTCTCGTCCAGGAGCGGCGCCTTCCAGTCCGTCAGCGAGTCCTCCTCCTCTGGCTCGGGCTGGATCCCTTCCTGCTTGGCCGCAGGCAGCTCAAAGGGCTTGGGGCCCTTCTGCACCCAGACACCCGCCTGGCTGCTCAGCTTCTCGAACGTGAGCCTGACTGGGGCGTGCGGGTGCGTGGTCGCATGCCTTAGCACCGTCACTTTCGGCCCTAGCCCCGCCAGGACCTCGGAGATTGCGAAGAAGTCATATGTGCCTACCCCGCAGGTCGGCTCGTCGGGCGCCACAATCACCGCCCCCGCGGCTCGAGGCCACCACGA
Source organism: Prorocentrum cordatum (assembly GCA_963575745.1). NCBI lineage: Eukaryota > Dinophyceae > Prorocentrales > Prorocentraceae > Prorocentrum > Prorocentrum cordatum. Next base: position 28,443 of record CAUYUJ010001882.1, on the reverse strand, counting down.
GCTGCTAAGGAGGCTGGGCTCCAGGTTCCAGTCTGCACCCACTACGAAGGGCTCTCTCAAACCCAGGAGGAATCCTTGCAGCTCACTCAAGAGGTCCACGTTGGTCTCATTGAGCTTGACCGAGCACTGCAGGTACAGACTGACACACACCACGACCAGGTCTCCGAATGCGACTCGCCTCGCCAGTATCCTTGAGGCGTGCAGGCCCCAGTCTTGGTCGATCGGGGCCACTCCGCGGTGTTCCCCGATTAGCACTCCAACTCCAGAAGAGACTGCTTGGACCGCCAACCCCGTGCTGCGGCACACTCCAAAGGCCGCGTTGATGCCGTTCCTCTTGCACCAGGCACGGGCCGAACCAGTAGCCGACGCCGAGGTGAAGCGGGTCTCCTGGATGAGGTACACGTCGTCCCTGGCCTTCTCGTCCAGCAGCTGCTCCAGGGCCGTCTGGGATTCCGCCCAAGTGGAGCCGTTGATGCTGACGAAGCTGGCGCCCTGCTGCACCGACGGCCTCACAAGCTTGGCCAGCTGGAGCCTGACGGCCGCCGCGGGCCTCCCCTCTCCTGCCGCCTCGGCCCTAGGCCCTAGGCTGGGGGCTGGGCTCCACCTCTGGGCACGCGATGGGCCAGGGGTCAAAGGTGACGAGGCCGCTTGCCCGCCGCCCAGAGCGCGTCCAGGGCATCACGCAGCTTGCGCTTGGCCTCCTCCCGCTGCTCAGGGGTCGCTCCACGGAGGGCTGCCGAAGTTGCAGCGAACTCCTCGTGCTTCTCTTCCCAGCCTTCGCCGCCGAGCAGCTCCATGTCGATGTCGTCTGATTCTGGCACAGGCTGGTGCTCCCCGCCCGCGTCAGGCTCCCCAGCAGCAGGACCAGGAGGAGCAGCAGCGGCCCTGGCCGAGGCAGCTGCCTTCTTGCTGTCGCTGGCCGCGGACTGCAAGCGGGCCAGGACCGCGAGGGCATCCTTGGCCTCCTGGCAGGCGACGACGTCCTCATCCAGACCTGCCGCCACTGCCAGGATCGGGTCGGGGAACTCGCTGGCCTGCAACTTGACCAGCTTGGCCTCCCCCTCCGAGAGCTTCTGGTTCTCTTCGCTGAGGGCGACCCTGAGCTCCTGGAGCTCCTTGTCCAAAGCGGCCTGCTGCTCCACAATTGCTGCCTCTCTGGACTCGAGCTTCTTGATCTTGTCACGCATGGCCTTGACACGCCAGCGCTGCGTCTGGGCCGTTGGCTGCTTGCCTTCGAGCAACTTCGACTCCGCCGCCTTCTCAGCCTCCTCGACCGCGCTGGTGTCCAGCCCTTGCTTCTCCAAGAAGGTGCGAACTTCCTTGAAGGAGATGCCTGCCTCCGCCTCGGGCGCCTTCCTGGACGGGGGCTTGCGTCCCTTCCAGGGCTCCGACGGGGGCGGGGCCTCGCCCTTGAGCTCCGCCACCTGCTTCTGTAGCTGCTGCAGCTGCGCCAGTAGCTGACCTTGGCCTGGCGGGCCCTGCGCCCAGGCCCCGCGCGGGCGAGACGTGCTGGGAGCTGGCCCGTTGGCTGCTGCTGCCGAGAGCTTGGCTGCTTGCACCACGTGGGTGGGAGCCGCCTTGCCACACTGGCGGCAGCGCGTCCTGGACGCCCAGTTGCCATCCCGCCCGCAGGAGCAAGCCCAGAGGGGTGTCTTGCTCGCGCCTGGGATGATGCCAGGGTCCGAAAGTGCCGGCGCCATGGCCCACGGGCTGCCGCGGGTGGGGCCGTCGTCGTGAAAGAATGGCTCGTGCCCACTCCGCCGCTTCGAAGTAAGTGAGCACAAACGCGAGCTGAGACCAGCTCAAGAAACCAGCTCGCGCCGAAACGGCTATAGGGTGAGGGTATTAGATGAGGAGCCATTGTATAAGGAATCCAGGGTCTGGAAGCCAGGTGGAACCCCAACTGAGGCTTGACCATGGATACCACCGCTGCCATCATCAGACAAGGAATCGTCTAGGGTCTGAAGCCTCCTGGGCACAGTCCTTAACGAGTGCCCCCACCGTCGTAGATCTTGTTGTGGTGGCATTATTCTGACAGCTCTGGCGGCCTTCCCTTCACCCCCACAGACCGGGGCCCACTCGGACGCGATTCTCTGGCTCGGACCTCCACAGACTTGGTCAAACCATCTACGTGGCTCTACTGCAGCGGCGCCGACGAACAGGCTTGCCGCCGCGCGGGCGATGCACCGACGGCGGCGCCCTGCGGTGCAGGGCAGGCACACGACTTGGAATGCTGCCAGAGGAAGACACGGCGTGGCCCTGCGAGCGGCGAGCAGTCCAGCCGTTTCTCCGGCTCCCCTTCTGCCCTCTTCCCCTTGCTTGGCATCGCTCGGACTTGTGTATTTTTTCTTCGGCGAGGACCATCGAGGAGCATCCTTGATCAGTTGGCGAAAAAACCACGCGCGAAACCGAAAAAAACACAGGGAATGGACGTCCGAGCGATGGCGAGGACACAGCGTGGCCCTGCGAGCGGCGAGCAGTCCAGCCGTTTCTCCGGCTCCCCTTCGCCCTCTTCCCCCGCGCCCCTCGCCCTTCGCACCACCGAGCCTCTCCAGTGGAGTCCTGGCCAGGGGCAGCCCTGCGGCCCTGGCGACGGGCGGCTCTCCGTGGCGTGCGGCGCCGACGCGCTCTGGCACCCCCCCCGCCAGGGCAGCACGCTGGCCGCCCAGTGCCGCAGCACCTGGCCCGAGCACGCGCGGTGCATCGGGGCTCTCTGCTCTCTTGGCGCCCAGCCGGCACGCGCGTCGCGCGCTGAGCACCGAGGGATGGGGTTCCCGCTTCGGCGCCCAGCGCTCTCGCTCGGAACGCTCGGAGCGGGGCTCGCTGCAGCGCCGCCCCCTTCTCCGTCGGGCGGTCGGCAACGTGGGGGCAAGGAAAGCAGGGGAATCGAGGACAGCAGGAAAGGAGCCCCTCTTCAGGGGCCCCTGGGGGCCCCCCAAAGGGGCCGTTCAGAGCCCCGGGACGTGCGCCCTTCTTCATCCCACGCTTATGGCCTCTACGCTGACGAACACCCGACTGGAGCACTGCACCAGGGCTCTCGCCTAACGCCGCCCACGGTCGCGTTCTCCCCGCAGCGCCGCCGACGCGCGGTGCTCGGACTGGGCCCTGCGGCTCCCCGAGGGCTCGCGCCACGGCGCGGCCCGCGCTCGAAGCTGGGGCTGTGGCTCTCGCCTCGGCGCCGCCCACATTCGGGGCTCTTGCCGCTCACATTGCAGGGGAGAGCTGCGCAGTTTTCCTCGTGCGGCGAGTTGGCGGCAACATCGCGAGGAAAGGTGTATCTATATCCATATACAGATGTACTGATAACTACATATATGTCTATGTATACGCTTGCGTACCTATACATACATATGGTTGACTTGGTTTCTCTGCATACATATGCATACATATGTATGTATATATGTACATGTATGCATGATCGCATAGTTGCAAAGTATAAATACATACTTGTATGTATGTATGTATGCCGGTGTGTATGTATATACGTATGCTTGTATGTATGTATGTATGTATGTATGCATGTATGTATGTATGTGTGTATGTATATAGGTGTATGTACATTCATATGTTCACATCTATACATATACACACATGTTATCCCCGGCAGCTGCGCGCTCTGCCGCACAGCGGTGACAGTGGGCCAATGGCCGGAGTGCGAGCGCATTCGAGTGCAAGCGAACGCAAGGCAGGCAAGTACACACATACACACACGCACTCACACACACACACAGATAACAAGCCTCTTCAGGCAGGCTGCGGCGCTTCATTTTCTTGTCAGCGACCCGTCGCGTAGCGTGCTGGCGGTGCACCTCTGCCTGCAGCTAGGACGTGGATTCGGCTTTGCAGGCGAAGAGCTCGTATGTGTTCACTGCTCCAAGAAAATCTTGCACTGCACACTTCGACTGCACTCTTCGAGAGGCAACCACAGATGCATCAGGCCGCTTGCTTTGCTTCTCAGTGCCGTGGGGAGGGGGGGGACATATTTCAGTGGCAGTGCGAGTCGTTTCAGTGTGCCTGTCGAGACGTGATATCAGAAGGTAGGGGTTGTGTGCCATGCTGAGGAAAACGACAATTGCACTGCACACTTCATGTTCTCGCCTCCTCTTTTCTACTCTGGCCAGCTTTCACCCTGTTTCACCCCCTGCCTGCTACGAAGCGAGCAGGTACAGGTCCCCGCTTGGACAGAATTTGTTTACGTGCTTCCCAAAAGCACAGCTGGTTAGTTGGATTTATGGTAGGGCGAGGCCCAGGAAATCTCCTTGGGATTGGATTGGGCCAGATCCCTGGCAGCGAGACGAAACTGAGTTCGAAAGCGTTCCCATATCAGAAACCACTGACTCAACATGCCAGGCCAGGAAAGGTCGAATGGAGTGCCAGTGCCTCACCAGCTTCAGAGAGGGCTGCAGGAGCTTGATTGTTCAATATACGATTGCCAAGGGGGGGGGGTCAACCGAGGCCCGTTCTAGACGACTCCGTCTTCACGTTCAAGAAGGACATGGAGAATTGCACCGCTTATTCAACGCAGGCAGACTTTCTGCTTCCCATTCGCAGATGGGAGTCTGAATGATCCTCTCCATCGGCGTCGTTCTCGTCGTCCTCATCCTGTGAAAGTGTTCGTAAACCTTCGAAGGCTTCCAAAACCCTTCAGAAACCACGCACAGACCTCTTCAGGCTTCCGAACATCACCCGCCCCTCTTCCTTCTCTGTTCCTCCTCCTCCTCCTCGTTATCATCGTCACCATCATCACATTCGTCGTCGTAATCATCATCGTCACCCCCTCCTTCTCATCGCCATCCTGTTCCTTATCTTCCTCCTCCTCCGCTTCCTCCTCCGCATCATCACCATTATCAGCATCAGCAGCAGTAGCATTATAATCATCATCATCAGCATTAGCATGAGTATCAGAGCCAGCAGCATCATCATCATCATCAGCATCATCATCATCATCATCATCATCATCGTCAGTGGTGTGGACTCATCAAGTGGAATTGCTTGTCCACGAAGCTGGAGCGTGGACCTACTATCATCAGGCCGCTCAGAATGTGCAAGCAGTCCAGGATAGCGGCGCGTTGCAGCACCTCCGTCTTCACGGCATCACGGTGAAGTCGATAAGCCTGATTGTCGTAGACAAAGACGTTTTCTGAGGAACAAGTTTGAGAACGGTTTTGCTGATTTTGACGTGGTCGCTGCTCGGCGTACGCACCGATATTTTGGACACGTTGGCCAGCTCATGGGCAGCTGCCTGGAGTTGTTATTATGCCGAGTGTACAGATGGAGCTGTACATTGAAGGGCCTTTTAAACATGCACAATGCACAATGTTTCGAGCAGGCAGCATCATGGCTGGTTCTCACCATGGCATCATGATGCATACATGGTTTCGTTTTCTTTCAGCAGTACCAGATGGACTGGAAGGTTGTTGCATTACTCCTCCAATAATGGAAGAGTCACGAGCCAGAGTGGTCGCATCACACGTTAATCGTTATTGGACGCAAGGCGCTATTTCAGGTTGCCTCGACTGTGGGAGGGCGGTACAACACTTGCTCTTTCAGATCGGTAGATGAACAAACACATAATCCTCCTCTTTGTCCTCCTCCTTCTCCTCATTCTTCTCCTCCCCTTCATCACCATCATCGTCGTCCTCGTCCTCGTCCTCCTCCTCCTTATCATCCTCCTCCTCCTCGTCTCCTTCCCCTCCTCGTTTTCCCCGTCGTCCTCCTGCTGCCCCATCCTCGTCCTCCTCCTTTCTCCCCGTTTCCTTCCTGGCGACGATGGCTACGGCCGACGACGATTACGACGAGAACGACGACGACGACAACGACGGCGTGCAAAAAGTTGTTTTACTCGTCGCGTGAAAATTCCGAGGGCTAGAGTAACCATTTGTTGCTTTCGGTTCATTTCATGTTTGTAATAGCTTAAGAAAGGGGGATGCTGAACCACGAAACAGCAGCAACCACGAAACAACAACCATTTGCTGAATGATCGCTCGCCGATACTCGCGCGCCACTCATCGTGTATACCCCCGAACCCTCGATAACCGCCCTCCTCGTCTTCGGCTGTACCTCTTTGAGGGGTGCGGCCTCCCTTGCCTGCCACGTGCCGTCGGCGCGGCCCCCAAGATAGGAAGATGGGGCAAGAAAGTACGAAGGACGAGCAGGAAGGCAAGAGGACGGGAGGAACATTCAAGGCCAAAACAGGTTCAGCAGGAGGGAGCGAGAGGAGCAGGACGACTGGCAGGCGGACCCTAACGGGTGAGTCGGGCAGGCGGGCCCTAACGGGCGGGTCGGGCGGGCGTCCTCTCACGGGCGGGCCGCGCGGGCGAGGCACTTTCAACGGGCAGGCGGGCTTCCAAGCAAGCGGACCCTAACGGGCGGGCCGGGCGGGGCAATTCAGCAGGCGGGCAGGCTTCCAAGCTGGCGAAAAGCGGACTTTCACGGGCGTGTCGGGTGGTAGAGCGCAGCGGAATTATTCGGAACGTGCTGAGAATCCTCCAGGCGAGAACGCGCTCAAGTATCGCGCAGGAGCGCGGTTTTCAGCGTCAAGAGCGCGGCGCCTGGAGAAATGACAAAGAGATTGAATACGAGAGGTTGATTCTGAATTAAGCGTGAGGAAGCATCTAGCGAAAACGCGATATAATAATGCACTGCGAGGAGGTATCAGGCGGAAGTCGTTGTTGCAGTTTGAGCAGGCAGATGTTCCATTGTGTAAAATAGGGTGCGAGCCCCAGGGGGGCGGGAGCACTTCAATTGAAAAACGCAATGGGCACCAGTGAGGGAATCAATAATCAGTCTTAAGGAGTGGGAATTCGAGACGAAACTCTCCTCCTTCTCCTCCTCCTCCTCCTCCTCCTCCCCCCGTCCGTCTGAGGAGTGGGCAGGAGGACTGGATTGGAGAAGTAGGCAAGAGAAATATTGACTGCAGGTAGAAAGGAAAGAAGGACGTCTCTCTTCCCAGAGGTCTCCAAAAATCCCCGGAGCTCTCTGGAGGTCCCCAGAAGCCCAAGGAGGCCCCCCCGAGGCCTCTGGGGGCCCAGAACCATTGGCCAGAGCCGCAATTTTTTGTCCAGGAGGCCGTGGCACAGCAACATTCCCTGCGGCCAGCGCCGGCCAAGAAGAGGACGACGTCGACGACGACGACGAGGACGACGACGAGGACGACGACGACGACGACGACAGCGCTGGCGACGAGAAGGACGACGACGACGACCCTCACATTTTAGGCGTCACGGACAAATCGTGCCGGGCTTTTCCTTAATCTCGGCCTTTGGAGGTTTGTTTTGGGCCCCAGGACAAATGGTAAATGATTTGGAGTGAGAATTGATTCCCGCGTCGCAAGTAAGTCTAAACGCCGGATGTCTGGAAGCGACGACGACGACGACCCCACCGGTAAAGGTGGCGGCAATGGCGGCTTCGTTGACGCCGACATGCGACCGACAACGACAGACGACGACGACCGACGACGACGACGACGACGACGAAACGACGAAGACGATTGCCGACCGACGACGACGACGACGACGACGACGGACGACGACGGGCTTCGACGACGACGACAATGACGACGACGACGACGACGACGACGACGACCGACGACGACGACGACGACGACCGACGACGACAATGACGACGACGACGACAACGACGACGACGACGACGACAGCGCTGGCGACGATAAGGACGACGACAAGCGGCGGCGGCGGCAGCGCCGGCGGCGCCTGCGCCGGGCGCCGGCGCCGGCCAGCCTGCGGGCCAAGAGCGGCCACAGGTGCTCATGGCCAAGCAGTACCTGGCGGAGGCCAACAAGATAGTGACCCGGGGGGTGCTGCAGGCGCGCCTCAGAGGCGCGGGGCCTTCTTTTCCGTCATCGTCGTCGTCGTCGGCGGCGGTGTCGTCGTCGTCGTCACGATCGTCGCCGTAGTCGTCGTCGTCGGTCGCCGTAGTCGTCGTCGTCGTCGTCGTCGCCACCGCCATCGTCGTCGTCGTCCGTCTTCGTCGTCGTCTTCGTCGCCGTCATCGTCGTCGTCGTCATCGTCGTCGGCGGTGTCGTCGGCGGTGGTGGCGGTGGCGGCGGAGGGAGGAGAGCAGGAAAAGCAGGAGGAGGATTTCGACACTTTGGGAGGCTTCCCGACGTTTCTCTGAGCCCCTGGGGACCTCCAGGGGACCTCCAGGAACCTCGTTCCCCATCCCCCAGTCCTCCCCCTCCCCTTCGTCCCCCTGCCCCCAACCTCCCCCACCCTCCCGCCCCTCCTACACATCCAGGTTTCTTCTTTCCCTCCCTCCCCTTTTATCCCTCCCCCGGCTTTTCTCGCTCGGCGTCTTCCTCTTCCTTTTTTCCCTGAGCAACAGGGAGAGGAAATGAAAAGGACAAAGGCGGGGGAAGGCGGAAGGGGAATGGGAAGGAGGAAGAAGAAGAAGAACAAGAGGAGGAGGATGAGGAGGAGGAGGAAGAGGGGGGGGAAGGTTGACGTTACGTCGAGGCAGCCAGAGCCTGTGCAACGTAAGAAAGACGGAGGAGGAAGAGGACGTCCAGACGCGGCGATCGTTTCGATCAGCATTTTTTGGAACGGTTCGACGTACCAAATGGAAATGAATAAGAGAGCCGTTGCCCGTTCGGGGTGGGGTCACCTGCGGGGCCCCTCGCGCGGGCGGTGGCAGCGCGGCGCTTGCCATAGGGGCCGGAGTGCGGGGGGGATACCCCCACATCCCCTCCCTGCGGCGGCGGCCACCGGCGGCGGCGGAGGCGCCGCCTCAGAGCAGCTAAGCGGCCAGAATCAGCTTAGCACCGCCCTGACATGCGACTTCGGGGACAGGCCCAGCTGTGACTACGATTAGACGCGGCACGTACTTTCTTGAAGCACCACCAGTCTGTTGGCAAAATGGTTGGACGCTGGAGTTGCATGTTTGGTGGGCCTTCGCAGAGCTGAGAAGATTGGCCTTCCAGGACGAAGAAGTGCCACACGATTAAGATTTCAAGCCCGCAGAAGTTGCAGGAGTCACAGCAAATAAGGACTGAACTAAACAATGTGGCGACGGAAACCACATATGTTGTGACGAGCACGATGACATGCATCCAGTTGCATGCACAGATGCACCCCGTTTTGAAATTCGCACCGACGGGGAGAGATCTTCAGAGGGGGAGGGACGCGTTGTACACCAAGATGGGCAGAGTCGGCGAGGTTATTGCAATGAGGAACCGCGCCTCACCGTGCATGGCGGAGCAGGACAATTAGTATCGGCACCGAGACACATTACGTGGCAGGCAAAAGCTCCAAGTGCATGCGAAAAAGAAGCCCTGGCTGCTAGCTGCGATCAGCCGATCAGAAGACATCGCGACCTAGCACGTCAGCAGCAGATGATCGAAGGCGACACACAACAAGCACAGCATACGAAGATGTGCTGAGATGAGTTGTTGGAGGAGGCGGTCACCGACGGAAAGACGAAGCTTCCAGGCCAGAGCACCACTTCGCGCGTCGATGGAGGGCATGATCGGCGGCGCGCATTGGCAATTCAGGCGGGGCAAAAAGTTGGATCCGCGAGCCAGCCGTAGAGGTCGACGCACAAGGCATCGCCGCGCACTTCGAATTCGGAAGCAGCCGCAGCGTCACTCCCACCTCCCCCACCCCCACCACCGCCATGATATGCCGCGCCAGGTCTCCCCAGGCGGCGCCCTCCTAGACCGCCGATGGGGGCGGCGGGGCCAGGGCCTTCGCTTTAACCAGCGTCGTGAGTCAAAAAGACGACTGGGCGACATGAAGCCCAGATAATGCCCGCATAACTTCCCCCCGGCGCTACATCGCCAGCGTTGCCCTCGCCTTCGGCAGGGCGCAACATGAGCATGCAGCGCGATGTTCATGAGGCGCCGGCACAGCATGCGCAGCGCATTCAGAAGCGCGGGCTCGCGGGCTGGGGGGGGGGCATGATTGCGGGGAAGAAGGTGCGAATGGAGAGCGCCGAACAGCAGGTCCATCATATGAGCCTACTCAACAAGCAGGGAGACGAGTTTGCAGCGATTCGATTGGTTCAACTTGAAGCGCACGTTCAACGGAAGGAAGGGCCGCGCGCGGATGAGATGGCAGACCGGAGACGTCATGGAAAGCAGGGTCACCAGGAACAAAGCGGCAAGTTGGTCCAGCGCTATCGAGGGGGGGCGGCGGCCTTGGCTGGCAACGCGAATATGGTATTGTGTATATGCGGGGAAGTTGGGCGGCCACTACGAACGCGGACTCGGCGGCGATCAAGAACCATTGCGGGATGAAGCAGAATCGAGCACCGCGCGCGTCGGGGGCAACGCAGCACCAGAGGGGCAGCGGGGAAGGAATCGCACATGGAGCGGGGGGGGGGCGGCGCCGCCGTCTCTTCACGAAGTCGGAGATGGAGGTTGCAGGGGCATCGCAGACGGCAAGAGGAGTTTTCACAGCCTCGGCTTGAACGCGAGCCGGCAGAATAGCAGGGGGGGGCGGGTCGAGGAGATGGCCGCTGAGGGTCAGCAGTGCAAGTAAGCGATTAAACATAGATTTGGGGCGGAACGGCAAACAAAATCAGTTTCGCCAGCCAGGGCGCCCCCGCAACGCTGGGAGAGGCAGCTCGGCCCACGGACGGACAACAAGTCGAGTTGGCCCCCGAGGCGCCCGGGGGGCCAGGAGGGGCCCGACGGCTGACGAGTCAGAGCGGGGGGCCGGCAATCCAGGCCGGCGAAAGGTCACCCGTTGGCGAGCCGCGGCCGCCCGAGGGCGCCCCCGGGCGCCCCGGGGGCGCCCGGTTGCGCGCGAGATAAAAGATCAGGGGTCTCGATCGACGGAGGGCGGCTCGCGATTCGGGCTGCGATTCGTCGTCGTCGTCGCAGTAGTAGGTTGTAGCAGTTGTAGCGCGTGTAGTCGTAGTAGTCGTAGTAGTAGTCGTAGTAGTAGTCGTAGTAGTAGTAGTAGTCGTCGTAGTAGTAGTAGTAGTAGTAGTAGTAGTAGTAGTAGTCGTAGTAGTAGTAGTAGTAGTAGTAGTAGTAGTAGTAGTAGTAGCAGTAGCAGTAGTAGTAGTTGTTTTCGTAGTAGTGATAGTCGTAGTAGTAGTAGTAGTAGTAGTAGTAGTAGTAGTAGTAGTAGTAGTAGTATTAGTAGTAGTAGTAGTAGTAGTAGTAGTAGTAGTAGTAGTAGTACTAGTAGTAGTAGTCGTAGTAGTAGTAGTAGTGGTAGTAGTAGTAATAGTAGTAGCAGTAGTAGTAGTAGTAGTAGTAGTAGTCGTAGTGGTAATGGTAGCAGCAGCAGCAGCAGGGGGGGCGCAACGGTGGGAGACGATAAAAGATATCATCCCCGACCTCTGGATTCGTTCGCCCTGCGCTCGCAATGGAATCGGCGCCCCTGGAGGGGGGTCTGTTGCGCAATATCTGACGAACGACGACTGCGCGACGCTGGGCCTGGAGCAGGAGTTGTCAGAGGGGTTCGGGCTCGCGCTCGGGCGCAGCTGGGCCAGGTCGGAGGCGAGTCAAGGATACTCTCTAGCTGAGGCTTTCCCATGAGCTGGTCCACCTGCAAGAGCGCCGCCTACCCTGCGTATACCGGCGCCAGGGGCACAGGCGCAGCAGCCGCCGGCCCAGCAGCGATGCGACGCAGGGGATCTGAGGATGGAGGCGCGCGCCAGGCAGGTGGAACATCGGCTAACAAAGGCAATTGAGAAGGTGATCGTTTTCCGCGCAACGTTTTGTCGATCGGCGCAGGCCTTCGCCCCCCCCCCCCCCCGCGCTGTGGATCCCGGCTGTTTGGAGGCGCCAGGTGGAGCAAGCGCGGGGGGCCCGCTTCCCCCAGGGACTCCCCATGGGAGCACTGTTCCAAACAATCACACAGAGCAGAGGTCCGGGGCCGAACGCCCCCCCCCCCCCCCTCCGCGCAATGTCGAAACGCCGAATGGGAGAACGCCCAGAGCTAGACAGGCCCTCATTGCTAGGAAATCACAAGACGACGAGATGGAGGAGCAGGAGAAACCTGCGCCGCCAGCGGGCCCCCCCCCCACAGATCCTGCGCGATAGAAGCGAGGAGATGACCAAAGGGGAGAAGTTCGCGCGGTTTTCGGCGGGGCTGGGCCGCGCCGCGAGCACGCTGAACGAGCTCTGCGGGAAGCGTTCGCGCCGACAGCACGGAGGCGAAGCTTCGAGCGCGCCGCTCGGCGCCGAGGCTGCCACTGAGAGACAAATCCGCGGTGCCCGAGAACCCCGATGGCGCGCCTGGCGAGGGTGGCATTTCTTCAGATGGCAGAGGAAGGGGCGATAGGGCACGACGCGACATACCAGGCCCACCTTCAGAGGGGGTCTCTAGCGGAGTTGCAGCGGCCCACGCAGAAGAAGCACCGCCGGGCGCGATGCTGACCCCGAGGAAGTTGGAGGTGCAGGGGCACGAGACGTGGCAGATCGAACTAGTCCATCGCTCGGCACAGGCGCCGCCGCTACTACTTGGCCAAGTAGCCTAGCTGGCCACGGATCTTCTACAACGCAACCGCCTCAGCATGCGCAAGTCAGGGTTCGTCCAGGAGCGGCGTCGGGGGCGGCAGCCGCGGCCGCCCCCGTGCCATCGCGAACGCCCCTTCAGCGCGACAGCGAGAGCGGCGCGGGCGCCCCGCGCTGCGACCCGAGATTGCCGGCGGTTAAGAAAGAGAGCCGTCGCATGACTGATCGCAATTGCTCCGCGCCACCGGCCCAGACATCGCTTGTTCTCTGGTGGGCAAAGTTACGCGACTTGGCCGCGAAGCACCCGCCTTCGCTTATCTTGGGAGATGCGAGCGCGACAATAAACTCCAACATGAGGTTGGCGGGCAAAGATCAATTGGATATGATAGGCCAGCCCCGCCCAGCTTCGACGCGACTCCAGGACGACGCGACGGGCACACTTCTCTATTAGATTCCATTGGATGGCCCATTGCCGTCGCGTGGGTGGCCACGCGCTCGTCGCCAACGAGCGCAATCATAGCGCGAATGAGGTCATGGACAATCTGGTGGCCAATGCGAGGCGCCACGATATTATTAAACTCTGGCTGGACAAATCCATGAACGGCAACGCGGCGGAAGTCTACCATTTTTCAGTTTACGCGAAGATGGAGTTTCAGATTCGAGCGCAGGCCACAAATGACATGCAGATTGTGTCGAAGCGGCTTGAATAACTGAAATTGCCAGATCCCTCTCGACGGGAGCAGGTCACGGCGATACTTGGCGGAACGATGGTGTGCATGTGGCAGGCAGAAGTCAACGGTCATGGAGACAGCGCAGATGGGCCAGTCCGCTCAGCGCGCACAGCGCTTCTTTGGGATAACAGATACACCACTCGCAGTCTTTACGTTGTGAGTGCCACCATGGCTCGAATCCGACCAAGACGACATGTTGCTCGCGCGCGCAGGTGGCTCTCCACGTCTACCGAGGCTGACCCACCTCGGAAGGCCGTTCTCCCGCCAGTGTCTGCGCGATAGCGCGCGCCCGCGGAAATAGCTGAGGCGCGAGCATGTACACCAACCAGGAGCTTCATACGGCCATCGAAGTTGCTCGTTACTTCGGTTGGGCCGATTATCTGAAGGGTGATCATGAAAGATCGAGGAGCACTGACTGACAGCGTGGCGATGGAGATGGAGGGGCGCGATCAAGACGGCGACGCCCACAAGGAATGGGGAACATCCAAGACGGCACTGCGCTTCGGAGGCCGCGCAGGACGCAGCGCACCCCCTTATCAGGATGAAGGCCATCGGCGGCACATCGGCCACCACTGGCAAGCAGGATTCCCAGCTTATGTTGCAATCGCTTGCGCGAGCGGGGGGCGCAGAGGTCATGGCACCGGAGCTGCTACAGTCACGCTGCTAAGGAAAGCCTCGCCGCGGCTAAGATGGCACGCGGCTCGATTCAGATTCGGGATCCGATCTGCAAATGGCCGCCACCATGTTTGCACAGGCAACATGGCGGCGGGGAGGGGTCCGATCTCGGGAGACGCGGCAGGATGTTGCTCGGCACTGTGCGCCAATGGCCACGGCCCTCTTTTCGCTAAGATCCCTGCATTGCACCAGGGGCCGTTGTCGTGAAAGCACGGCATTGCTCAACCGTCGCTCAAGCGGTGCAGTTTTGGCGACAAAATCATAAATGGCAGCAGCACCTTGCAGGGAGGGCAGATGTCCACGACAGCAGACCCCATATTTGTCGGGCTTGGCGCTGCGAGGTACCCACTGCGGTGGGCGGCCGCGGCGCGGAGCAAGGCGATTGGTTCCATTTCTTACCGCGCACATGGTAGCGGTCAAACGCAGAGGACACAACGCGGTGATCAATTTCGTTGACTTGACGCTGGCGCCATATTCCTACTATGCGCTCGTTGGTGCTCCCGTCGTAGAACGCAGAGGACGACGACTGTTACGCCTTGGACAGCCATGGCTTTCCGCAGATTGTGTTTTCGCGCTACTCTGTTGCCCGAGAGCAGTCACGCGTACTCCACTAGCTGAGAGGTAGACCACGCGCGCCAGCACTTCTTATCGAAGCTCGTCGTCATACGAAATCGGCCACCCGACCTGGAGGCGATGCGGCACGTTCGGGGCGCGGCTCGAGGCCTGGGACTTTGTTGACAGATTCCGTGCCCACTTCAGTTTTGAGCGCTCTCCATCGATGGCAGCTAGAACGGCATTCGACCATTGCTCAGTTGGGATGTGGAGGGTTTTCCCGGAAGGATGTGAGCCTGTCGAGCCCCATGAAGGATCCGATGTCGATGATGGTGTCTTCCTTATCTCTCCAACGCCAGTGCTCGAAACGATCGGTATTGTTGGGGTCACGGCTGGAGTTCTTCATGCTGCGATGCGAACAAGAGCGCGGCGATGGTCTCATCATGCGCAGCGGACCCAACTTTGACGGACGCTTGAGGGCCATGTTCAGGCTTTGCTTCTCACGCCCAACTGGATCACCACCATTCACTTTGCGCATCGTTACAGGTACCTCGGCATGGCGCTGGACAGTAGAGCGGCCCTCTGGCCGATGGTTCGTCTCTCGATTAACCAGCAGGTGCAGGCAGTGGATCCCGATCTCCGAATGTGCACAGCAGTTCCTGAGGTTGGGCCTGGATCACGCGCGAGTCTCACCAATGCCATGGCGAACGTACTCGTGCTTATTGTACGGAGGCGCGGACGAAGCCGTCGAATTCTCAATATGAAGTCGCGTAGGATTTTTCGAGCTCTTCGTCAACATTCGGGTGCAAACATGCGCAACATATGCTCAGGCGTTCTACAAGCCGAGGCGACTAAGAGTGTAGGGTGTGTTCCTGGGACGAGGTTTATAATACTTCGCGACGCTCTATCAGACCGTTCCGACACTACTGTTCTTCTTGATGGGCCAGTACATAGATGACGGCAATGGATGGCTTGCATTATTCGCACTGTCCATTGATGGCTCCCCAGGTACACCAACAGCCAAAACTTTCCAGGAAGAGGTCACGTTGGTTTGAGGTCCCGAATCAAAGCGTTGAACGATCTTGGGCATAAAACAGTATTTGATCACTTGCATGTGGGCAGCGTCGTTGACTGGATGGCGGAGATGGTTCGTCTGCTATGTTTGCAGTCATCTCACGAGTATCGCAGCGTCTTGGCGCGCCCGCTTGCTACGGCACGACCCACTGGATTTGGCTCAGGTATACTCACACGGCAGCCGCTGTTCCTGCCGCGAAACTCTTTGCAGTGATCGATCCAATTTGGTGCGCCGCTTACGCCGGGCTGGGAATCGTCGTACCTTTTGGCTGCTGGAGAAGATGGGCCCCGTGGAAAGGCAAACGGATGCTGAACTATATAGCGCGAAATGGAAAACGAGCACGAGCATATTAGTCTCGTCCATGGACGTACTAAATTGCATCGCGGGCGCTAGGGTTGAAGTGGGTGAACGTTCAGAGTATCGTTGTTCACGCGCGTGCAGTCCAAGTACCTGCTGCACGGCCTATACCAAGTGAGCGTACGAGGGTATGCGCCAGTGGTGCACCACTTGACGTGACCCATGAATCCTGCGACATGGTACCGAATGGAGTCAGTCATGGACATGGCCACTGTGCATTATCTGCGCTATGTGTCGGTGAACACGGATTCTATATCTGACCAGATGTATCAGTTGCAGGCGGGGGCCATCGCCAGCATTTCAATTGAAGTACCAGTTGGCACATGGGTCGCATATCGAAGTCTACCCTACAGCATCTAGACTATCAGGTGTTCTGAGTCCGTCGCCGCTGCTGAAAGCAGAGCAGTTCACATTCGTCCTTGAATAGAACACGAGTTGAAGGGGGAGGCGGACGGGAATGGGAGCCAGCCTTTGGCCAAGTGGGCGCCCTGGGAGGGCTCAAAGATTTCGAGAAAAAAAAAAAAAAAACGCGTGTCATCGAACATCGAACCTCGATCCTCGCTCCCCCATGCGGGCCTCCAACTGATCCACGATCCTCGGCCCCCAAGCTCGATCGTCCAACTTCGATCCCTGCTCGATCCTCGACCCTCCCCCCCATGCTCGCCTCTAACTGATCGTCGACCTCTGGTCCCCCAGCTCGATCGTCGAACCTCAATCCCTGCTCGATCCTCGAACCCCGCCGCCCCCGCGCGCATCTGACTGATCTCCGATGCCCGGTCCCCGAGCTCGACCGTCGAACCTCGATCCCTCCGCGATCCTCGAGCCCCCTCGCCCGGCACCCCCCGTCGCGCGCGCGCGCCGCCAGCAGGCGGCCAGCACATCCCGGGCACCGAGACCCCAGCGACCACCGCTGGCGACGACGCCCTGTCGGAGGAAGCGGGGCGCGGGGGGAGGGCCCGCGCCAGCGCGGGGCCCGCGGGTGCTCGGGGCAGGCGCGGGCACCCCGGTGCCCGAGCACGGGCCTCCGCTGCTCGGGGGCTGTCGGAGGGGGGGGAGGTCTCGGCCGGGCTCCGGGAGGTCGTCTCGGCCTCGGGATGCTTCCCAACCGTGGCGCCGCGTCGAGAGCTCACGGGGGGTGCCCGAACGGCCGCCTGAGGCTAGAGCGATTGGCAGATAACCACCCGGCGTCGAGAGAGGGGGTACCCCCTTCCCGAGGCGTCTGGTGGAGGGGAGAGGAGGGGGTAACCCCCTCCTCCCCTCGTCGAGCAGGGGGAGGACTTGTGTGCCTAAGCTGGCGATGTGGCACCACAGCTGCGATCAACTGCGCAGCCGCCATATTCATTTCAATCCTCCCTTGGGGGACCGCTTTCGGAAATGCAGGCAAAGAGCGGGGCCGCAGAAAGGAGCCGCCTACGCAGCGACCATGTCAATTGCAATCCTGCCTTGAGGACCGCGCTCGGAAATGCAAGTGGACCAAAGAGTGGGGCCGCAGAAACGTACAAGTGATGCAAGGGCGCAGACCACCTCGTTTCTCAAGGCTTTGTCCGGCACGGGCAATCTTTGGAGACGACTGCCGCATCGACCAGGCGTCGTCGACGTAATCCACGTGAGCGGGGAATTGTGCCGCGAGTGTTTGCTACAGTCGGGTCCCTGAAGAAGGAACCCTTTTCGTTGGGGAGGGGATCCGTGTTCCTTAATTGTTTCACAGCTTGCCTCAGATTTTCCTTATGTTTTCGATGGGAAATCGAAGTTCAACTTATGGCAAAAAGGGGCCTCGTTCCTTATTTGGGGTTCCTGAGGTCAACGCCCCGACTGTACTCGCGAATACGTCCATGTGCCCAGTGCCACTCGACCCACTCCCGCCTGCCAGGCAGGCGGAACGGCTCGATTTCGCACTCTCGGCCAACGGTCTTACGACTGGCATGGCCCCCAAGCCGTTCAGCAGCAGTGCAGCCGCGGGGCCTCCTCGGAGCGGTCTTTGTTGGGATACATGTTGGAACGCCGCCGCCGCCGCCGTCGCCGTCGTCGTCGTCGTCGTCGTTGTCCTCTCTCCTCGTCCTCCTCGTCGTCTTCATCGTCGTGGTCGTCGTCGTCGACAGTGCCATAGCTGGCGGAGCATTGCGCGCTTGTGCCATGACCTCCAGATGGTTGGATGTGGTCCAGGCAGCTTCTCGGGGGCCCTCAAGCGGTGTGGTGACCACACAGCGCGGTGAGCCGGTGGGGATTCGGGGTCACCGAATGGCTTTGGGATTCGGGCCCTTGTCCGAGGACGTCTCGGGCGACTGGGGTCTCCAGGGTCCCAAGACCGTGCAGTGACAGACCGCGCGGTGAGGTCGTTCCGGGCTCCGAGGTCACGACGCGGTCCCGTCACCACACGGTTCTGGAGCCCCGCAGCTTGAGCCGCTTTGGGCCCTCCACGCTTCGGCGCGACGCGTATCCGCATCCCAGTCCCCGGGCGTCAACGTCCCTTTCCCTGGCCTCCCGCCCCGCGGAGCGGGGCGACACGCTATCCACTCGCAAGGCAAAGCGTGTCGCCGGGGCCGCCGCCGCAACAAGGTGAGCAAAAGTTCCCGACCGCGCACTCCATCCAAGGATTAGGTCGGGCGTGTCCTCCTACAGTCGGATTCTGGACGAAAAAAGAAGAATCGAACAATGTTCAAAAATAGTCCAAAAATAGTCGCAGAATCGTCCCCTGCTTACTTTTTGATGATTATTTCCCCAATCAGAGCTTGCCTCTGTGGGGGTCCTCGCGGATTCATATGATTGGGTGAGGTATGGCGCCGATTTCGGCGGCACGCGCGGGTGCCCGGGTGCCCCGGTGCCCGGGTGCCTGATAGCCCTACAGCCCTATAGCCTGATAGCCCTGTAGCCCTATAGCTCTATAGACCCACAGCCCTATAGACCTATAGCCCCACAGCCCTATAGACCTATAGCCCTATGGTATGGCCCTATAGCCCTAGAACCCCATATCCCATAGCCCCATAGCCCTATAGCCCTACAGCCCTATAGCCCTGTGGCCCTATGGCCCTATAGCCCTATGGCACTATGGCCCCCTAGCCCTATAGCCCCATAGCCCCGAATCCCTAAAAATATGATGAGTGGGTTTTTTGTTTTCTCTGGTATCATTTTGACCACTCCTCCTGTAGAGGGACGTGCCCGACTCGATCCAAGGAGTGCCAGCGACGGCGGTAACTTCAGGCTCGTGCCGCGGGCGGCTGCACGGCTCACGGGGCGCCTCCGCGGCGGCCGAAAAGCCCTCGTGGGCCGGCCCACCACCCCGAGCTTGCGGACACCTTGGCTTGGCATCGTTCGGACGCATGCATTTTTCCTTCGGCGAGGACCATCGAGGTGCATACTTGATCATTTGGCGAAAAAACCACGCACGAAACCGAAAAAAGCACAGGGAATGGACGTCCGAGCGATGGCCAGACCTTGGGCGTGTTCGCTCCCATGCGCCCAGAGATCCAGCGTCTTGAAAAAGTCAAGGCGGGCTTGTTTTTCGTAGTTTCCATCCTCTAGGGGCCCTCGCCGGGCCCCGGGGCCGTCAAAGAAACAACTCAGGATAAAAATTGGTCTGGGGGAATGGGTCGAGACTACCGGGGACCCCGTACGATTGAAAAAAACACGGCAACGGATCTCTGGGCGCCCAGAAAGGGCCTCGCCTTCAGGATCGAAGGAGTTGTCATCTACTCCTCGGCGGAAGCCAGAGGAAGTAGAACGGGGCTGGCTCCGCCGGCGGAAGCAAGCAGAAGGCCGGCGGAAGGTGGCGTAAGTAAAACAAGCGCCCCCAAGAGATGACAACATGTTTGGGTTCAAGGTTTCCAGGACGGGCCATGTGATTTCTATCGGTTGGCTTCTGTACGCGCCTTACTTTTTCACGGCAGCCCAGGGGGACGAGTTCTGTTGAACAGCACGTCGTTCTCGTGCCGTTTGGGGGTGGCAGTTGTTCCTCTATCTCTCTCTCTTTCTCTCATCTTCTCTCTCCTTACTTAGCCTTTTGGGCACAAGTGGTTTTGTTTGGGTGACCTCGGTCGTGGACACTCGGCCGCAGCAACAAGTGCATATATATATATATACACCTACATATACCTATACGACCACCCTTCGGGTGATAAGGAGGTTGGGGGAGGGGAGAGGGGGGGGAACCAACATCTGACTAAATCGATCTTTCTATCGATTTCACTCAACGGGACACCACGGGACACCATGGGACACCACGGGACACTTGTCGATCCCACTATCGATCTCACTATCGATCTCACTCAACGGGACACCACGGGACACCACGAGACACCGCGGGATACCTCTCGATCTCACTATCGGTCTCACTATCGATCTCACTGTCGATCTCACTCAACTGGACACCACGGGACACCACGGGACACCTGTCGATCTCACTATCGATTTCACTATCGATCTCACTCAACGGGACACCACGTGACACCGCGGGACACCTCGGGGCATCAAATCGATCTCACTATCGATCTCAATATCGATCTCACTCAACGGGACACCACGGGACACCACGAGACACCGCGGGATACCTCTCGATCTCACTATCGGTCTCACTATCGATCTCACTATCGATCTCACTCAACTGGACACCACGGGACACCACGGGACACCTGTCGATCTCACTATCGATTTCACTATCGATCTCACTCAACGGGACACCACGGGACACCTCGGGGCATCAAATCGATCTCACTATCGATCTCAATATCGATCTCACTCAACGGGACACCACGGGACACCACGAGACACCGCGGGATACCTCTCGATCTCACTATCGGTCTCACTATCGATCTCACTATCGATCTCACTCAACTGGACACCACGGGACACCACGGGACACCTGTCGATCTCACTATCGATTTCACTATCGATCTCACTCAACGGGACACCACGGGACACCGCGGGACACCTCGGGGCATCAAATCGATCTCACTATCGATCTCAATATCGATCTCACTCAACGGGACACCACGGGCCACCACAAGACACCACGGGACGCCGGCGGGACACCGCGGGCCACCGGCCGCTGGAGGAGAAACATTTGGTCCGGCCGCAGCCCAGCCACAGCCCAACCTCCGATAGAGATTCTTCTTCCTAAATTTTTATATGCCCGGGCGGGGGGAAAACCCCCCACCCACCCCCCTCCCCAAAACCGGACTCCCAGGATCTGGGGCTTTGGGACCCTCCGGACGGGCCTCGAAGCGGCCCCCCGGGCCTCGCAGGGCGTTTTGCCAAGCCTTCCCAGCACACCTAGGGCGATCAGGGGGGTCATCGGAGACGTCCCAGAGACCACCAAGACAGCACAAGAGCGCTCCAAGAGTGACCGACGTGACCTCAAGATGGCCCAAGAGGCCTCCAGGACGGCCCCAAAGAGGCCTCCAAGAGCACTCCCAAAAAGGCCCCAAGAGGCAAACATCCTTGATTTTCTGTAGGTTTTTTGTGAATTTTGGGGTTCTCCTCTTTTCGGCTTCCCGACTCTCCAAGACGGCGGTTGGGAGGCTCCAAAATCGCCCCACAACCATCCGAAAGGGCTTCCAGGCAGTCCAAGAGAGCCCCAAAACGGCACAACACGGGTCCAAGATGGCCCTCAGAGAGCCCCGTGGCGGCACAAGATGGCCCCAAGACACCCTCCGAAGCATTCCAAATCGTGACCCGGTCCTTCAGGGAGACCGCCGTTGGAGGCATGGTTGCCCGAGGAAGCCCCCAGAGGCCCCCAGAATACGCCCAGGAGACCTCCAGAAGGCCTTAAGAAAGCCTGAAACAGCTTTTATGAGGCCCCCAAAGGCTCTCCAAGGAGGAGCCTCCGCAAAAAAGAGCAGAGGAGGATGGGGAGAATGCGCAGGGTATGGCGAAAATGAGGAAAAAGAAGCATGGAGGAAGGATAACGAATAACATGATTATAGCGGCGATGCCAGAAAAGGGCAACAATGAGTTATCGCTAAATTGTCGGCTTGACCTTCCTGCTATTCCGCCTGCATGCCAATTTTCAAGGACCAAGGTGCGTGGCGCGAAGCGCCACTGCAGTCTTGTGTGTATATATATATATATATATATCGGAGAAGGCCGCGGACGGTCCTGGGACCGCGGCCACGGGTACACATGGCAGCCCAGGGGCCCCAGGGGTGCCCTCGTGGCTCCCAAACTGTCATCGTGGGCACACAGATGGCTCACACATTGGTACGACAGTCTACCGGACCGATCCACCACACCACAAGAAAGAGCGCCGAAGATGCCCTGTGAACGGCCTCCGAAGGCTTCAAGGCTGCGCCAGGATGGCCCCGGGCAGGCTTCAGTGGGCGCCCAAGGCCCCAGACGAGTGCCCTTGGAGGCAAAAGTAAACAAACATATATGATTTCCCTGTGGTTTTTCCATGTTCTTGGGGTCCTCCACTTTTCGAGCTTCAGACATTCGCAGACGACCCAAGAGGCCCACAAGACCGCCCCAAGACGGGCCAAAAGGCCCCAGGAGAGCCCCGGGACGGCCTAACAGAGCTCCAAGACGGCCCCATGGGCGCCCAAGACGGCCCAAGAGGCCCTGCAGGCGGCCCCAAGATGGCTTGCAAAGTGGTAGCACGAACCGAAATTTCGAGTCTTTGGAGCAAAGAGGCCCCCCAGAGGCTTCAAGAAGACACCAGGACGGCCCTGGGCAGGCTCCAGTGGGCGCCCGAGGCCCCAGACGAGCGCCCTGAGAGGTCAAAATATGTGACTTCCTCGTGGTTTTCAATGATTCGGAGGTTCTCTACCTTCCAGGTTTCTGACAATCCGAGACGGCCCAAGAGGCGTCCAACACTGCCTCAGGAAGGACCAAGAGGCCCCCAGGAGGGCCCCGGGAAGCCTTAACAGGGCTCCATGGCAGCCCCAGGGCCGCCCAAGACGGCTCAAAAAGCCCGAAAGACTGCCCCTGAATCGGTTCAAGAGGGGGGCATGATCCGAAATGTCGATTTCTTCTCCCCAGGAGGCTCCCAGGAGGCCCCAAGAAGGCGCCAGGACGGCCCTGGGCAGGGTAAAAATCTGTGATTCCCAAGGGTTTGTTTGATGTTTTTTGAGGGGGAGGGGACATGTTTCGAGTTTCCGACAATCCACGACGGCCCAAGAGGCCCTAACGCCGTCTCAGGACGGGCCCAGGGGCCCCCAGGAGGACCCCAGGACGACCCAATTGGGCTCCGCCCCATGCGGCGCCCAAGACGGCCTCAGGGCCTACGGACGGCCCCAAGATGGGCTCAAGAGTGGGACCGAAATTTCTTATATTTCGCCCCAAGAGGCTCCCAGGAGGCCACACGAAGGCCTCCAGAGGCTGCCACCCCAAGAGGCCCCCACGACGCCCCAGAAGGAAGGCTCCAAAACGGCCCCCAAGAGGCCAAACAACGGCCCCCCAGATGCCCCCGCGAGGCCTCCTTCGACATCCCTCCCTCTACCCAGGCACGCTGGCGAGATGGATCGAAGGCCATTCCAGTCTCTTTCGCAAAACCCTACGCTCCTTTCACATTTCTTGCTGTGGCCTTCCCAGCTCCTACAATTTGTTGTTTTGTTACCTTACGCCTCCCCCATCTTACTTCCAAGCTTCACCACCATCTCAAGATTTACGAATGGTTCCATCTGGCTGTCCTTCGGGCTTTACAGCCTCACGTGGTGCACCTCGGAAACTTCCACGAGGACTCCAACACGGCCCACACCACCATGTTCCCAGAGAGCCTTCCAGGAACATGACTGCCGCCGCCAGTACCGAAGAGGATGAGGAGGTCCGCGCCATCCCACCGGACACTCCAATTCAGCGCAGCGTTGCCGGGGACCCGTTCACAGCGGAACCGGGGTCGGGCCCGCGGCCCCGTTCCGAGTGGACTCGGTGTCGAGGGTGCTGCTTGTAATCGCCGCTCTCCTCTGCGAGGCCCCCAAGGGGCCCTTTGGAGGTCCCCACATGTCACATGTAGAAGGAAGGAAGGAAAGAAGGAAGGAAGGAAGCAGGAGGAGGAGGAGAAGGAGTAGGAGTAGGAGGAGGAGGAGGAGGAGGAGGAGGACCAAAACTAGGCCCGGACACCCTCCCGGAGTTCCCCATTTTGGGCCCACGACATGTTTGACCCCTTCCGGAGCCTCTCGGCCCCCCCCCTCCCCAAATAGTTTTGGCGGCGGCCAAAAAGCGACAGATGGCCTGGCAGGGCCGCAAAATCCAAAATGAGACGGGTCAAGAGGCCCCGCTGACGTCTTTAGAAGGCTCCAAGATGCGTTCCGGGAGGACCCCAGGAGGCCCAAATTGCATCGCCACGTAAGCAACCAATGTGTTTGGCCACGGGCCCATCCTTGTGCAGTCGTGTGTAGTGCAGAGCGCGGGTCTCTCTTCATACACTGCGCGCCGCGGGGCAATGCGGAAAGATGGTTGCTGCGGAGCACGCGTGCACGGGTGCGCTGAATTCCCTGTGGAACACGATCCGCGTGAAAGGTGTGCCGAATAATTCGGATGCCCCCGCGCGGAAACGCCAACTGAAGCTGCAGGTGGACCTCCTCCGGGCACGACCAGTGCGAGGCATGTTCCGCAAAGGGCGGGGGGACGCCATGCGAAGCTGCTGGTGCCATAGGTGGGGCTCCTTTTGAGGCATGATTCGCGTGACGGGTGTGCCGACATGGGCGCGGGGGCGCTGTACGAACCTTGTCTCTGGGCCTTTAGGTGGTGTTTCTTATGGGCACGATTTGCGTGATGGGGTGTGCCGCAATGGCCACGGGGGGCGCAGTGCGGACCCTGTCTCTGGGGCCGTAGATGCAGATCCCCGTGTGCCATGTTCCGTGTGATGGGTGCGCCGAAGTAGGGGGGGCAGGATGCAAGCCTTGTCTCTGGGACCGCCCGTGTTTTTTTGCAGGCCACGACCCATGTGTGTCGAAGTGAGCTGGGCGACGGTATGAAGTTCCCCTCTGGTGCCGCAGATGCAGTTACTTGCGGGGCACGATCCGCTTGATGGGCGTACAATTCTGCGAACCTTGTCTCAGGGGACGTAGGTGGAGCTCCCTGTGGGATGAGGGGTATGCCGACCAGGGCGCGGAGACGCTAAGCCAAGCCTGTCTCTGGGGCCGCAGGTGAAGCTCCCTGAGGAGCCCATCCGATGCCGAACACTTTAGACGACAGCTAGAGCATGCTAGAGCATAAGCCCGCGTGGTCTTACTATGGACACAAACAAGAAGATACTATATACCCGCAGCTGTACATGTATCAACAAATATTTGTGTGTGTGGGCACATGTCGATGTACATGTGTGTACACACACACATCTGTAAATGCATACAAATAAATGTGTATACATGTATCGTTGTAGAACATGTATATACGTATACATGTATGTTGTTAGCCCCCGCCTGGCCGAACTGCAGCGTCCAGACATGTACATCGAAACATAATATTCGAACGGGCATCTATCGAGCCGCACTTCGATTGCTGACGTTGCTGGGCGAGCAGGGGGACAACAGCAGGGTGAGCTTGAAGTT
This sequence comes from Prorocentrum cordatum, assembly GCA_963575745.1. Classification (NCBI taxonomy): domain Eukaryota; class Dinophyceae; order Prorocentrales; family Prorocentraceae; genus Prorocentrum; species Prorocentrum cordatum. The sequence continues at coordinate 3,144 of CAUYUJ010001882.1, read as the reverse complement.
CATTCTGGGCTGTTGGCCGAATACCAGGTGACAGGACCACAGCTCGAGGCCCAAGCGTGCAGAGAGAAGGCGGCGTGAGCGCCTGAGCCAGCGGGCTCTACGTGCCGCAGGCAGTCCCCGAAGGCGGGGCGCACGGAGGGGAGGGGGGGGGGGGGGGGGGGGGGGAGGGGGGGGGGGGGGGGGGGGGGGGGGGGGCGAGGGGCGGGGGGCCTTCTGAGAAGGCAGGGTGCCTCTCAGACGAGGGCGGAGGCTTCCAAGAGGGCGGGGTGCCCTCAGAGAAGTCCCCCGCTTCTCATGGGGCCACCCTCCCCACCCCGTCCTGGGGAGCGCACAGCAGGGCAGATCCGCGCGTCCATCTGAACTCAGCGTACACTGGTCCGCACGCAGGAGGAGGATGAGGAGGACAAGGAGGAGGAGGAGGAGGAGGAGGAGGCAGAAGAGGAGGAGGAGGAGGAGGAGGAGGAGGGGAGGAGGAGGCAGAAGAGGAGGAGGCAGAAGAGGAGGAGGAGGAGGAAGAGGAGGAGGCAGAAGAGGAGGAGGCAGAAGAGGAGGAGGAGGAGGAGGAGGAGGAGGAGGAGCCAGAAGAGGAGGAGGAGGCAGAGGAGGATGAGGAGGAGGAGGAGGAGGAGGAGGCAGACGAGGAG